>JALIZF010001379.1:0-261206 GCA_029948255.1 Telmatactis stephensoni | reverse complement strand
GAGTGAGACAGAATTTAAATCTGCGGCAGCGGCAAAGAAATGGCTTAAAGGACCAAACATGAACTATTGGGCGCAGCAGCTGAACTTTGCCGTATGGGCGGCCACTGCGGGCTGTGGTGTAGGTTTAGATATGTTACCTAAGTGCTCTTTCTTACAGTTTCATGTGGCCTTTACTGTCCGAAGAATATTACATGAACTGGGGGCACCTTTGCCGGGGGATGTGGGTTTTGACGCCTATGATAGCCACTATAAGGCCGCCGCTTATGAACGCCTTTGTAATGAGTTTAAAGTGGTCAATAAGGATTTTAGATTCTTGGCGCCTAACAATGGGGGCGTTGGCGATCCTTATGGCTACGATTATGCGGGCCTTAACATAGAAGAAGGCGGCTGGCCGAATCCAGAAAACCGCTTTAGAGATGAGGGTAAGCCAAAGTATGGCGGGCCAGAGATAGAGGTGTTAAAAGACTCGCGCACTTATAGGCAATATGATTGGTTTGTCTTGCAAAGCGGTGAGGGCCTGGTAAATCTGGCCCGCCTAAATAGAAGCATAGAGGCCTACGTTTATTGTGTTTTGGGGGCCCAGGTAAATACGCGCTCACCCATTATAGCGGCCGCCCTCTCTGGCGCCAGTCAAGAAACACAACAAGAGTTCTTAGTGCTATTTGAATCGGCCGTGATAGAAAACGACATTGCCAAGAGCATACAAAGGTATCAGTTTGCTGTCCAGGAGGCTAAAGTGCGCTTAGACTATGCCATAGCGCCAGGCTGTTGGCTCATGCCGAGCGATTTAGTGATTAATACTGGCTCTGTCGTGGGCTATAACAATCTTTTACAAAAGGCTACTGAGGTAATGAAATTTGGCATCAATGACATCAACAGTGATTTAAAGCAGCGTAAGATGCCGCACTTTGATAAGCCGCCTAAAAAGAAGCCGCCGCCGACAAAAAAGGAAGTGCCTACGTATGGCAAGTCGGAGAAAAAGACTATTAAGCCGCTGCCGACTATAAAAGAAGAGTATGACCATAATCTATTAAAGGCGGGTCTTACTGCCGCGAGTGTTGGTTTGGGCTATTTTATGCTGCGGTAATTACAACTTTAATTTCTTTAGCATTATAGCGCCGACGGCCACGACTAATATCCAGATGTTGTTGCCGACGAACTTTAACAGCTCACCGCCGGTCTTTAAGACCAAAGATAATACACTGCCCAATAGGCCTGGCACGCTGGCGGCCATCTTTTTGCCCAGCTCTGTTAGGCCGGCACCTATTTTTTTAACTCCAGCGCCGACGCCTTTTAAAGCAGACATGATGGCGGCGACTGTGCCGGCGATGGCTACGGCAAAGGCCGCAGGAATGCCATATTTCAAAAGGGCTCGTTTTATTTTTTCTTTGGTGGTGAGGCCTAACTCTCTTTCGCGGTTTTCGATCTGGGCATTTAATTCTTCTGTGCGCTCTTGCATGGTCTGTAGTTCTCTTTCGGCGGCCTGACGTTCTTCTTCGGTGCGGGTTTCATCGGCGGCTATTTGACGCTGTTCTTCTATCTGGCGCTCTAGATCTTCTATGGCTTTGCGGTCTTGTCTATTTTTCTCTTCAAGGGTGCGGATTCTTTTTTGCAGCTCTGTTTTTTCACGGGTTATTTCTTCGATTATGCCTTTAAGGTTGGATACTTCGGCGTTAGATAGCCCCAACTCTTGGGCGAGATCGTCTAATGCCATGCGGGCGCCGTCTAATCTTTGCTGGAGTTGGGAGGCCTCTATTTCTAGTCGGTCTTTTTCACGGCCGTGGGTCTTTTCCATTGTTGCCACAGCAGATTGGTGTTGATTCTGTAACTCTTCGATTTGATTTTGAAGCTCTTGGGCTTTTTGCCGTTCGGCGAGGAGCTCGTTAATATGTTCAAGGCGCTCTAGCAGGCCTCTAGACGCTATTTCAAATCCCTTGAGCCTCTGAACCTCTGCTGTAACCTCGCCTTCTTTAGTCAAAAGGAGATGGGGTTTAGTCCAGCCGCCGGTTTTTGTGTTTTGCAGCTGGATGTAAGCTTTGCCGTCGCGCTCAGATAGTTTTACCTCGTCAAAATTGAAGTTTTCGTACAGTTCTCCGAGGCGCTCTTTGGCCTTTTTGACAGGATCCTCGAATAATTCTATTATTGTTTCATTTTCTTCTAGTGTGTCAAAAGTTTTCAATTTTAGGTATTCAGGAAGTCGGCGGCCCTGGTTACGCGACTTCCACTTTGCGCCCAAAGACTGCCAGACAGATCGAGCCCTGTCTCCAAACCTACGCCTAAGCTTATCAAAAAGGCCCTGGGGGTCTACGTTTTCATTCGGTATAAGAGATTCATATTCCTCGTCATTGATGTCTTCTTGGCCTTCCTCGGTGGTGGGGTCAAAATCAGGATCTATTTCTCCTTCCATATATATAATGATCAGCTCAAAGTTAGACCCTCATATTCTGCCTAAACAGACCGGCGGCTTAAAGGCCGAAAGGACTTTTCACCGGGTGACTTTCACGCCCTCTAGTGCAAACCCAGGGGAGACATTATACGTCAGCGTTCCTACGCTCTCAGAAAATCTTCTCATAGTGCCCGGCACCCTCGCATTGAGGTTTGACCTTAGCATACAGCCCGTTACGGCCGATAAGCGCTATTGCGTCAATAACATAGGCCGCAACATAGTAAATCGCATGAAAGTTAAATTTGCCGGAGAATGCCTTTTAGACCTAAACCGCTATGACCTTTACCACACTTACAAAGATCTATTCATGTGGCCCAAAGAGAGAGATGTGCTGGTGGAGCAGGGCGTTGGCACCGCGACCTTGAGAAAGATGAGAAGTAGTTCATCCAATAAGGGAAGTGATGCAGAAGCTACGGCGCTATCAACGGCCTATGGCACCAAATATGTCATCCCTTTGGATTTTGAAGTTCTGAAGACCCATGG
The DNA here is from genome assembly GCA_029948255.1 of Telmatactis stephensoni. Lineage (NCBI taxonomy): Eukaryota > Metazoa > Cnidaria > Anthozoa > Actiniaria > Isophelliidae > Telmatactis > Telmatactis stephensoni. The sequence goes on along the minus strand of JALIZF010001379.1, from coordinate 258,277 downwards.
TGTCTTTTACCCCAGAATCTTATCATCTGATATGCAGTTTGAAGTGACGCTAGCGGACACCACTAACTTACTGCAGGGCACTGACGCGGCTTTGTCTGGGGCGATTCACGACTACAGTATGACCAATCTACAGCTGCAGTATGAAACCATTCACAGCGATACTTTAGCCCGCAGTGCCGCCGCTGAATACTCTGCTGGCAAGGCTTTTCTCTATGACCACGTGCATCATCACAAGACCATCCCCATTCTAGACAAGACCCAAGATTTAATTACCGAAACGGTGAATATACCCCGCAGGTCTCTGTCTGGGCTGCTGCTGCTCTTCGTAAAGCCATTTTCTGCTGGCCAAAGAGATTCTGAGGCCTTTGTGAATCCAAAGATTACAGATGTAAAAGTAAATATCAACGGCGTCCCAAATAAGGTTTATTCGCAGGGATTAAAGCCGAGCGACATTTATAATGAAGTGGTAAGGCGGTTTGGCGACTACATAAGCCCCCAGCAATTCTTTCATGGCAATAAATATGCCCTATGGGTGGATCTAAGAACCTCAGAGGACAATGATATTCACGGCCAGGGCTTAAAGCTGGTCAGCACGCAAGACGGCGTCACTTTGGAGATAAAACGCACAACAAATTCTGGCGCGGGCAATGATGACAAGATCAACTGCCACATCTTTGTCGTCGGCGATGCGCAAATGAATGTCGAAGGGAATCAACTTCAGTCCATTGCCTACTAAGGGCGATAGGCTTTTAAGATTAAAAAAGCACACTGATATACCATGATACGCGTTTTTGAAAACCCCAAGCTAAACCTAAAACTTAAGACGCTCAAGAAAAACGAAGAGCTCTACTTTAAAGCTAAAGAGGTTGCTAAGGCTCTTGGATACTCTAATACAAAACAGGCTATAATAGATCACGTGCGAGATGAATACAAAAGATCCCTGTCTGAACTAAGGGTCACAGATCACGACCCTTACTCTGATCACCCGCAGACCGTTTATATCACAGAGCCGGGGCTTTATCAGCTCATCTTTAGTAGTCAGCTGCCGATTGCCCAAGACTTTCAAGACTGGGTGTTTAAAGAGGTGTTGCCGCAGATTAGAAAAACTGGCCGTTATGAGTTAAAAAAAGATATAAGAGCAATCACGTGCTTTAAGATCGAAAATGAGTTGGACCTACATAAAAAAGTAATAGATTACATCCGTCGCTTTCATAATCTCATCCTGGTCGCCGGTCTCGGAGAAAACCAAGATACCGCGCAAAAGCGAATACAAAGCTGGCAAAAGGGCTATCAGAAGGGGCAACCGGATCTTATAGTGCAAAATGCGCACAAAAATTATAACGGCTTTTGTATAGAATTAAAGACGCCTAAGGGCACTGGAGAGCTCTCTGAGGCCCAAAAAGAAGCATTGCAAAGATACGAACAGCAGGGCTATTTAACGCTGGTCAGCCACGACTACGATGAGATTGTCGATGCCCTGAAAGAATACAGCCGGGGCATAAGAATTCCTTGCCCGCGGTGTCCGCGGCGGTTTAAGGGCGAAGAAACCCTGGCGGTGCATCTGAGGGTGATTCATAGGATCGGGTTTTAAGATTAAAATATCCCTAGGATATAATGATTACCACCGAAGAATTTAACCAGCACATCCAAGAGGCCGCCAGCATCAGCAAATGGCGCGATCTGACACCGGGCAAGATTTTTATCATTGTGAACTATCAGGTCTTTGAGACCGCGCTGGGCGAGAGTATGAAGTTGACCTTGAAAGATGGCGAAGAGACGCTTTACACCGTATGGGCGCCGAACAGAGTCAAAGCGACCCTGGAAGGCGAGGATTACACGCACATCCGATGCAATGGCCTCAAACAGTGTAGGGGCGGTAAAAACAGCTATTGGAGCTTTGATGTGATTAAGTATCCTAAGCCGCCCGCGAAAGAAATGTTCTCGTAGAGTATATAATGAGTTCTTACGGCAGCATAGATGAAATTTTGCTTTCACCGCCTTTGTCACTGGAAATCGAAGAGGAAGAAGCGCCAGACGGTGGTGGTGGCTATAGCAGCGATGACAGCAGCAGCAGTGGCTATAGCAGTGGCGATCTCTGGCAGCCCGGCGACGACTAGCAGCGGCGCCCTTACAGTTTAAAAAAAAATGAGGTGGCGGCGGGCCTTTCTTTTTTTTGGCCGCCGCCTGTGAAAAAGTGTGTGTTCATGTTAAGCAACATTTGGTAGGTTTGGTATCTTTATTTGAAGATTTGATTTTCTATAGTATAAAATGAACTGCCATCATTGCTCTAAAACCTTTACTTCTCCGCGCCGCCTACGCCAACACGAGGATTCAAAAAGCTGTCAAACCGACTGTCCTTACTGCGGCAAGAACTTTTGCCGTAGCCAGCGTTTGAAAAGCCACATAGAAAGCAAAGTATGTCTAAAGAAAAAGGCCGCCGTTGAAGAAAAAAATACTGTTGGCGACCCAGAGGAGCACAGCACGCGCTATACAGAGCAATATGATCTCGGAGACATAGAGTGCTATGAATGCGGCGATCTCTTATGCCGCTGCCCCTGTAAAAAAGAGTTTATCCGGGGCCTTGTGTTCGAAAAGAAAGCCTTGGACGCCCGCTTTGCCACTGGGGCTTATTTTGACGACATTGAAGGCGTGCCTTGGGAAAATCGCCCGCATTGGACTTCAGTGCATTACAACGGCTGTGGCTCCTCCAGAGACTCTGAAGAGCATATTTGGCGTTGCTTGTTCCCTGTAAAAGATAAATACCCCCGAAGAGAGATCACCGCCGACGACGACGAAGTGTTCTTAGGGGCCATTGACTGGGCCGCGATGAACGTGTGCGAAGACTGCGGCAAGGGCTTTTCTTCTAAACAACGCCTGCAGTATCATGTGCAGCATCAAGTGTGTGCTAGAGTGCCCGCCCCCGAGGAGACGGTGTAAAAGTCTTTGTTCATGTTAAACAACATTGGTTTGGTTTGGTATTCTTTGTTTGTAAAGGATAATAAAGCTTCTTTTAAAATCAAGACGCCGCCGTAGATTATGAAAGAAATCTTTTTTTAAGGATAAAATATCCCTTTCTATGGCAAAGGCATAATGAAGCTTCTTTTAAAATCAATGACGACATCGATAGAAAGAATACCAAACCAACCCAATGTTGCTTAACATGAACAAACACTTTTCCACAGGCGACCTGGGAGAAAAAAAAATAAGGCCCACAGCGGCCAAGGGTGCCATATCTTTTTTTTAAACGCCATCATCTTTTGTACGCAGGGCCTTTAAATCCGCCTTACAGCTGTGGCCCTCAAATTCCTCTTCTTTGTAGATTTCATTACAGTGTAGACAACGCATTTTTTTCACTTCTTCGGGAATGACACAATCACTCGACGGCGACGACGTTAAGCAGTCCATATATCTAAAGCATTGATGTGCGTCCTTTGGGCTTTTTGCCGGGGTGTTTGGGTGCGGGTTTTTTATCCTCTTCTTCGACCCGTGGTAAGGCGGCCCTGCCGATGGGCTGTGGCGCCATAGTATTATTTTTTTGTTTTATTGCTCCACAAAGTGGGATGGCGCTCATAACGCTGATGGGTTTGTGGCTGTAGATCTTGTCCGCCGCAGGTTTTCCGCCATGAAACGCACCATTGAGTCGAGTGCCGCCATCGCTTGACATAAGGCGAAGCTTTACCAGCCCTTTGCAATGGGCCACTAAGTGAAAAGTCACAGGTGTCAAATCTTCCCCGCTCACAGTACATGGCTCATAAGAAAAATGAACTGGCAACCTTTTGTTTGTGGTGGTTCTGAAGGGTATTATGGGCTGATTCCCACTGTCGACAAGACTAAAGCCCACATTGGCGCCATCGCCGGTGTTAATACTAACCGAGCAAAGAATGATATAATAGCCTTCAACATCTAAAAAAAACCCATCAATATCCATCCACTCATCTTTTTCAAAATATTCTTTTTCAGCTAAGTAATAACTCACCTCTTGAGTTGTGGAATAGGGATTTTCCATTATATTTTAAAAATCACAGATTTTTTATAGTGAAAGAACCGTCAGAGTGCTAATGGTCATGTGATTATAAGGCCTATCTCTCTTGTCGGCAATTCCATTGACGCGAAGTTTGCCCGAGTCATCGGCCCGCACTTGAAGCTGGACTTTTTTCTTCACTTCGGCCACCATATGAAACGTGACGACGCTTAAATTCTCTGTAGAGTTGATCGGCGGTTCAAATGAAAAATGGGCCGGCTCTCGTTTATTCGTCTTAGCGCGCATAGGTAGAAAGGGTTTCCCGTCGTGATCCACAAATTGAAATCCCGCATTCACATGGCTCTCGGTACTAATACAAATACTACAAAGAATCAATTTTCGGCCGGGATAATTCACATCCACGCTCAATCCGGCCACATTTTGCCAAGACCCCAGATTATAATCTGCTTCGGTATCTAAAGCCGCATAAACACAATCTGCTCCCGGGCTGTAAGGATTCATATATACTACATCGGAAGCCTCATAAAGTCGACGACGGCTTCTTTACCCCACATAGCTAAGGTCACTAAGGCCGAGAACCGTTCGGCCGTTTTATTGGCCGCCAACTCTTCTTTGAGCCGCTCTACCTCGGCCCTCAGCGCCATTACTTCTTCTTCCAGACTCTTTTTTTCGCGCATAAATTCGGCGGCCTTTTGTATACTTTCTACGCTCATATCTATATTAAAAATCTATGGCTTTTTAAGATATAATGAACCCAGAACATATTCCTTGTAACGCCCTCATCGTGGGCCCGACCGGCTGCGGCAAGACTAAATTCGTGGTCGAGCAGCTATTAGGCCCTTTTAGATATAAGTTCGATTACATTGTTTTACTGTGCCCCACCTATGTTAACAATAAGACCTGGGAAAACGTGGGCAAAGAAGATGAAGATTTTTTTGTAGACATCTTAGACCCTAATGAACTATCAACGCATTTAGAGTTCTGGCACCGGCAGTGGAGGCACCCAGCGACGGCCGCTGCACAAACTTTATTTATTCTGGATGACATTGCCTGCGGCGACGACGTGAAAAAACGCACTTCAGAGCTAGTAAAACTGGCCTTTTCCGGGCGCCATGATAACATTTCTGTGTGGCTCCTATCACAGCAGCTGACAAGCGTCAGTAAGCCCTTTAGAGAAAATATCGGCTCTTTAGTGGTCTTCTACACGCCCAGCAAAAGCGACCTAGAAACCATCCTTAGCGACTACGGCGGCGAAATAACCAAAGAGCAGCTACAAGAATATATGCGGCATTTAAAAGAAAATCAGTATTCGAAAATGATCTTTTCTCTAAGACATCCTTACACTGTAAAATATATATGAACATCGAAGAGCTAATAGCGGAGGAGCCGCCCACACAGCTGGGCGATGATCAACTGAAAGAACAGCTTAATGTTTTAGTCAGCAGCGGCAAATGTAAAGAAATGATCGGCAAAGAACTTACCCATGAACAAGTCACTCAGCTGTCTGAAGCCGATGTTAAGAAGTTTTATAAGCGCTATGAAGTGGCCCTGGCCAGTAAAACCACAGACGCCGTCGCCGACAGCGCTATAAAGCTGGCCACTAAACTACTTGGACTTGCACTGCCCATAGACGACGTCCAGCAATTACAAAAAGACATAAGTGACGACTATGTCATCGCCCAAGAACTTAAGATCACTTGTGGCTGGTTGTCTTTAAAATGTGGCAAGTTAATGGCGGTGGCAAGTGCAGTACTTCACGTCGCCCATCATATTGACTTACAAGAATTTAAAATGTCTTGGAGCGACTTTAAGAAGTCCAGGATAAGTCCGCCGCAAGAACCTACACAAGTCACCACAAGTCCGCCGCAAGAACCTACACAAGTCACCACAAGTTCTTAGATAAGTCGCTGTCAAGTCATCTTCAAGTTACTTGATAAGTCGTCAAGTCCTTAATATATGAGTGACACCGAGCATACAGAGCAGAATACACCTCTTCCTCCGGCGACGGCAGCGGTCGACGAAAAAAAGATTACTAAACCAAAAGCGCCCGGCAGAGTAGCGGCGGGAAAAAAGCTGGCCGAGCTGAATAAAAAGAATAAGGCAAAAAAAGACCCTTCTTCGGAATCTAGTGACGGCTGGGATATATCAGCGGTCAATCCCGGCTACGTCATCGGCGGCTTTGGCCTTTTAGTGGCCATGGGCAGCTTATACCTACAGTGGAAATCACAGAAGCCCGCCGTGCATCTTGAGCCCGTAATACACCATGAGGTGCCTAAAGAAAAAAAGCGCTCTAAGATCCCGCCCATGGAGTAACTAACGTCGGTAGGAATAAAAATCTCTTCGTAGTTAATATATAATGCCCTCTACATTGATGAAGACCGCTGAAGAAGCCGCCGTACTTACCTCTCTCGTCGCCGCCGTTGGCTGGGTCGGCAAAAAGGCCCTAAAAGAAACCTTCACTGGCGACCCTAGCAGCAGCGTCATGAACTATGTAAAAATGACCGCCGCAGTAGCCGGCAGCATCGCTTTGAGAGATTACCTGATCAAAGAAAAATACCTGCCCTCTTAAAAAATATATATATAATGGCAAGTGTCTTCGTTGGATCTGTTGTGGCCGCCTTAGCCTTTACTGGCGCCAATTACGGCGGTAGAGCCTTAGACCGCCTCATACACGGTGATAAAAATGATGTAGCCGCTGAAAGAAAACGTCATGATTTGGCCATGGAAGCCTATGAAAATGCCGTCGCCGCCTATAATAAAAAAAGGCAAGCCTATAGAGACTGGTTAGACCAAAATTACCGCGATAAAATGCAGGCCGATAAGAATTTCCAGAACACCGACTATGCTTTTAAGCTCTATGCCCAAGCGCATCCTCACTTTACGCAGCGGCCCCCGCGGTTTAAAGATTATTACACGCCGTCGCAAAGGCAAAAAAATAATGAATTAATGTTTCTTGGCATTTCAGGCCTGGCCATCGGAGGTGCCGTGGCCTATTATATATGATCGTCTTTTTGAACAGCGACCAAAATCCGTTTACAACTTATTTAAATCCGCCGATCAAAGCCCACAAGGTCCGACTCATAAGTTGCTCTTTGTACAATTCTTGGCATAATTTAATAGCCGGCTTTATAATGAAAGGCAGCAAGCAGCATCTCATTCCTAATTCGCATTACACGCCGCAGACGCTGGCCAAAGAACTGGCCAAACACGATGTCACTTTAACAACAGGGCTGCCCCACGAATGGAGCCTTACCACAGGCAGCGGCACCACACTGAATCAGCGCATTAAAGACCTGATCGGTTATAAAGTGGTGACGCTGGCCGGTCAAAATATCGACACATTTCATTGGAATGTCCCTTCTAATTATGAAATCCATTGTGACTTAGTTTATACATATGAAAATGGCAGTCGTTCGAATGTGATGGCTAAATTCCCGCCCAAAGGAAATCCCTTTGACCTGGTAGAATACAATCCCTATTACTTTATATCATGATTTGTCTTGCGACTTGGTATCAGAATTAAACATCAGCCATTAAAGTTCGACGGAGAAGTTGTAAATTTTAACAATAGAAAGATAAACCTTGTCTTGGAATTCATATATGCCTCGCATCGAAGACAAACTTAGAGAATTATTATGGACCTCAAGGCTATTGGAGAGGAGCCTCGGCTATTAAGAAACTTGCTGTAGCGGCTAGAGTTTCTGAAGACACAGCTAAGAACTGGTTAAAAAACAGACCCTCTGGCAAGTTTATCTTCCCGTTCCTAATACATTCCTAGCCCAGCTTTACCGTGAATGCTCCAAACGAAGTTCATCAGGCAGATATACTTTTTTTACCGCACGATAAGGTGAGAAGAAAAACCTACAGATATGCTTTAACCGTCGTCGACATCGCCAGCCGATACAAGGACGCTGAGCCCATACCAGTAAGGATTCAGGAGAAGTCGCCGAGGCTCTAAGTAGGATTTATAAGCGCGTTTTAAAATGGCCCAAGCTGCTGCAGGTAGATGCGGGCACAGAATTAATGGGCGCTGTCACTAAAACGCTGAAAGACCACGATACTAAGATCAGGAGAGCTGAAGCAGAGTACCACAGGGGTCAAAGCCTCGTTGAAAGATTTAATCGCACCCTAGCGGAACGGTTGTTTGGATATCAGTATTGGAAAGAATTAGCAGATCCATCCAAAAGCAACAGGGAGTGGGTGCAGAGACTTCCAGAGGTCATTACGGCTTTAAATAATGAGGAAACCAGGGCAACAGGAATGAAACCTAAGGATGCCAATAAAGAAGAAACACGTCGAACACAAATCCTTACTGTTAGGAGTTCAAGAGCAGTAGAATGAAAGAAAAAATTAGGTGACGTCCACGGTTCGATATCTCTATCAGACTGGGGAATTAGAAGGAGGATCCAAAAGAGCTACGGGACCCTAATTGGTCTTTTTTGAAACCTTATCCAGATCTCAAAGATCCGTCACAAAAGAAGGACAGCCTGTGTTGTATTACTTCACCAGATGGTCCCTAAGCCGTGGATTTCGTTTAAAGAAGAGCTGCTCATCGTCTCCTAAGAATTCAGAGTAGTGCTGCACCACGCGCCTGATTACACTCTAAGCACGTCAAACGTATATTACCTACAGAGTGACCTTTCTTATTATTTAAACGGTCCACAGAAAATTGCTGATCGTCGTTTGGTTCAAAATCCCAGAGTAGCGGTATGTTACACTTAGCACACCTTGCGTTGGGTTTATAAACATCATCGACTGTGAGGTCAAATACCTTATTTTTTTCCTCATCAATTCTCTTATACCTTTGTAATTTCTTAAGTATATTTGCTTTAGCACTTCAGGCGGAGTGTTATCGTACCGTAACTTGCGGACCCCACGCTCTTTTTAGTTGTTTGTAGTATTCAACTCTGCTAACTGCAGTGTAAATAAGATTACTCCAACAAAGACGCTGGTCTATAATCCATAAGTTTTCTTTAACTGTTAATCCCTGAGCACTGTGTACTGTCATACAATAACCTAACCGCCAGTCCGGCGAAGAAATAACCTTTTCTACTACAGATAGCGGCACCCAAGCTTTGTCGTGCGTCACAGCATTCTGCAGTACAACGTCAGTGTGCGGCACTCTAATATCTTTCTTTTGCATCCTCGTGTCGCGCGGCTTATACGTCACGGGCACCAACTCTGCGGGAAACTTTTCCCTATGCGCCTGCAACAGGTCTTTTTCTATTCTTGCCTGCGTCGCCCTCTTACTGCTGAGTACTAAATCCTTTGGCCGCCATTGCTGTAGAAACTCCTCATAACTTCGCGCCCTCATCTTTTTGCGCATCACCTGACACTGCTCTATATTGCTAAGGCCTCTAAGAGCCCTTTTAAAATCGGCGACATGATCTTTGCTACGATAATCTGCCTTCGTTTCTTCGCAGTAACAGAAGGTCTTCAACCACTCATGCGGCATCTCGCCCGCAATCGGCGGCGGCTGACACGGATCGCCAGCGAAGATAACTTGCGTCTTGCCCTTTAAAAACCCCACAAACTCCTTTAACATCTGCAACGGCACCGTACAAATCTCGTCCCAAAGAATAACCGTCGGTATCTCTTTTATGGCCTCAGGCACCCATTTTTCGCCATTATAACGGAAAAAGCTATGATAAGTCTGCGCATCGTGGCCGGCCGCACACAGTTCTCTTTCTAAACGATGCGTCGGCGTCAGTACTTTAACTTTCGGAAATAGCCTTAACACCCTCGTCGTCTTTCCACTGCCCCCGGCGCCGTAGAGGTAAGAAAACCTTTTATAGCTAATAGGGTCTTCAACGCCCGGCAACGCCTCCGTCGTCCGCTCTTGGCCGCCGCTCTTATGCCCATCTTCATACTTTACGCGCGCCCGCCATTCTCTCATCTCTTCGTCTTTAATGCGCCACTGCCCACTTTCTGCCTCTTCGTCGGCCACATAATACAGTTTCATCTTCTCCAACACTTCGGGCCTAATATACAAACTGTCTGTCGCCACCCTCGGCACCTCTTCTACCGCAAACCTCAACAGCATCGCCAACAGATTAATATGCGCATACGCCAACATACTCGCCCTCAAATGATAATACTGCGCCTTATGGCCGTGATAATAGCAGATGACTTTGCCGTGCGTAAAGTTTTCCACCCTCACCATCGTCCCTTCCTTTTGCGCCCTCTTTATCAGAAAGTTCAGCTCTTCGGAATCCGTCACCAATCGCCGCTGCATATACCGCTCGCCCTCTCTGGCCCCCTGCGTAAACTTACCAATAACAATCCTCGACGCATGATTGTCCGCGGGTAGCCACTGCGTCTTATCACCATGGCATAAAATCGCCTCATGCGCCGTATACTCCAATAGTCCATTTTCTTCAAAGAACTTCAACAGCGGCACCGGCATCCATCCTTTTTCCTGCATATGTTTGCCATACCAAGCATAAATGATGGGATGCAGGCCCTCTTTCAACTTCCACGTCGTCAGCTTTACAAATCCGTTGGCCGGCGCCGCATACGTGCCCTGCAATGCCACTCTAAAAAACTGACTATCCGGATGCCCATAGCGCTCATAATACGGCGCACAGTCACCGAGCCCCTTAAAACTGGCCGGATAACAATGCTTCATGTCCAGCGACACATAGTCATCTTTTTTGTATTCCATGTTCCACAGACCGCCGTGTCCATGTTCAACGCACGCCTTCGCAATATCGCCGAAGTCCCTTGGCGTGGCGCCCCATCCATTCCTTTTCCTCGCGGCCATAAAGTCAAGGCTGCCGCTGCAAAACACCTCGTCACGAAAGTCCTCGCCTAGAATTTCACATGCGGCATTAATTCTTTTATCCTCCGCTTCGGGCCTGTAAAGTGTCCCATCTTGCGTAATAAACTGCGTGCCCTCTTCATCCAGCAGCCAGATAGAATTCTCATGTATAAACTCTCTACTGTCGTGAAGCACTTTGCAATCCCCATCGACCTCTATATCCAGCGGATTATCCGTGTAGACCTCTACTCTTTTCTTCTTCGGAAACCTCACTTCGCGCCACGCGTGACCATTATGCTGATAAATGCAGATCGCCTTACCACGCCCTCTGTACTTCTGCGTGCCCGGATAAATAAAGTTTCCCATAATATCTAAAACAGCAATCGGTCGCTGGATGGCCACTTCTAACTTCTTTATGGCCTCTATCGTCGCGCCTGACCTTTGTACATTTTTTTCCCACCGCAGAATGGCCTTTCTTCGTGCGTCTGTGAGCTGCCCTCCCCTAGCCGCGTCACTAAAGAATTCTCTAACTAACTTTGCCACGCAGTTGCCAGGATGCTGCATCGGCTTAAGCTTAGTGACGTCGGGCTCCTTTAATTCATAACCCGCGTAAATAACCACAGTCACCGGGTAAGCGACGTCATAGAACAGCGCATCGATTCCCACCAAGGCGCCGGGCCGCGTATTCTTGTTTAAAATAAAAAGATCCTTTCGATTACTAGCCCTTACTGGGTTGCGACTCTTCTCAATAACCCAGCTGCGCCCATCGTGCTTTATAAAAGTGAGTTGCAGCCGGAAGTCGCCCTCTGGAAGCCCGTCTATTATTTGTTCTGCTCTGTCTTCTTTCATTGATTCATCTGTTTCGCCTTCTGTAAATGTCGTAAAAGCAATATCGCTGTCCAGACTTCGCAGTACTTGTTCTCTTAGCCGCGCGATTTCTTCATTTTGGATCGCCGGCAAATGACGATCTAAGCCCTCTGCAAGAAGCCAGTCAATAGCATCCATATATATAACTATTTTTTTATATTCAAAATCCCGACCAGTAATCTGTTGCGAGCTTCCTGAAATGACGCAAGGATTCCCCGTGTCCGACGCCCCTTGAAATATGCAGGCAGGGCCCGCGTATTTCATGGGTGCCTCCGCAAGTCCCCCTTACTGCTGCTCATTACATTACATGATATATTGTGTATAATAATATATAATATTTGTTATTTTGTATTTTTATTATCTCAGGGACAAAAAAAGAGGCACATGCAGAACTGGATACTGCAGTACCCAGTGCTCAGAAAACACCAGTTCAGTCAAGTGAAAAACGGTCAAGAAAACGAAAAGAGTTTGGCAAAGATTTTGTAGAAAACTCGGACAACGAGGATCAAGACAATGCAGTTGAAGAAACACCAAAATCTTCAAAAGCAGCCAAAAAAAGGACAACAAATTCAGGTGAACAGTTGTTTCAGGCAAATAAGGAAATTAACCCATGTGCACTAGAATACCCTGCCAATGATATTTATCCAATTGTATTTCTGCACTGTTTTCAAAAAGACTGACTACATGAATGATGTTTTAATTATTACTTATCAATATATACATGTCCTTACCCATTTTGTTTTTACTGCCCTAAAGGTATTATTTTGTTCATGATTGGTCTTTTTTCATGAAAGAGCCATGGGATGAAAAATGTTTTTCTGATTCATACATTATCAAACAGCTTTCTTGCTTGAATTTAAAATGTATCTGTAGCTGTTTTAAGTGTTTTTTTTTTTTCATTTTACAAGGAATGCATTTTAAAATCAATAATGTTCTTCATATTTTATTCAGAACATAAAACTGCATCAAAGAATTCACCTTCAGGTTCAGGTAAAGCATAATAATTATTATTGCAATAGAGAGATTAAGCATCATAGACAGGAAATGGTAAATGAAAGAGAGGATCATGTGACCTACATTTTTGCATCTGGCGTTGCCATTTTAAAGTGAGATTGGGTAATTTTGAGTTAGCCACAAACATAAAAAGTCACTCTTTTATTTGAGTACCAAACAACCCAATGTCATACAAAATCTGTAGGTCACAAGTTCCTCTCTGCTTTTGCCATGTATGTGATGTGTTAATATTTCTATTGAGTAAAAAACATTACATAATTTTAACCAATTATTGTGAATTGACACATGTTTTCATTTCTGTATTTTTCATAGTTAAAAAAAAAAAGGCCAAAAAGACAAACAGCACTATTACTGAGAAATGCGATCAGCTTGTGATTGACACAATTTTGACATGTGAATCACAATCCATGCCAGTTGAGTTGGACTCGGATGATGAGTCAGAGGATGAACAGCCCCAGCCTGATAAAACTAAAAAACCACAACATCCACATTTTGGGGGCAAGCAGCCTAAGAAGCATTCTTTGCCAAAGTGCATCAGCATTGAGTGCAAAGAAACTAAGGCAGAACTTGAAGCAACAAAACTAGAATTAGAAAAGCTCAAAGGAGAGCTTACTGAAGCATTAGAGGAACTTAGTAAGTGAATAATATATATTATGCAAAAAACAGTTTTACATGTTTAATATAACAAATAGATTCCATTTTCCATGTGTCTGTACTTTGACTAATAGACAAAGTCTGATGATGCATTGTTCTCATCACATTTTGATATGTCTTTTGGATTTTTTTCACCACATTTTGATGTCTTTTGGATTTTTTTCTCTCTTTTTTTTTTGGTCTTTTGGTGTAAAGACCCACAACAAAGGAATCTGTTTGTGCTATATATAAAATGAATAAAAAATTTCAACTAATCAGAGCACACTAAGGATTCAGTCTCATCATCTATGCATGTGTACAGCTGTAATCCCACCTGGTTCTTGACCAATTAGTGCTCACATAATATACCAATTATTATGTAAAATATGATCAAAGCATGCAGGATGTTTAGAGAACATGATAATGTAGAAGCATATAAGAAACATTAATGTGAGGCAGAGTGATTTCAACTTCTCAAAAAGTTCTCTCAATTCCCTAACTATAATAGTGCTTTGATCAGATTATCAAACACCAAACTGTCCTTTAAATTTTTGTTTACTATAATAATAATAATAATAATAAAACCCTACGAACAAAAAAAAGAACGTATTGAAAATGTTATGGGAAAAAACACCTGTCTTGCAAGTTAAATCCATATTAATATCACTTACTCCCCAGGTATTAACATGAATTTTACTTATACTATAGGAACTCTGAAAGCCAAGGAAAACCCTATAGAGATTCCAGCAAATGTTTCCTTTGGAAAAGTCTCTAGAGCCATTGCTGAGCTAAAAAATGTAAGTCTTTGATTATCAATATCCGCACTTGCCTAGTTCAGAATGCTCACATTGTGTGATCAGTTCTATAGAAGAAAGTCTGATTTATATATTACCAGCTAGCATAGAAAAAAACTTTTTTTTTCAGTCTATTAAAAATATTTTATGAAGTACATTAATTTAAAACTTAGTTCAATGTATAACCTTCATTCCTTTCTGTCACTGTACTGAATGAACTCTGTTGTTACCCTTTTTTAAACAAATTTATATGATTGAAGTGGTCACACATTAACCCAATTTAAGACCACAATAATTATAATATATAGCCCACTTAAAGAAAACAACAATATCAATGTTGAGTATCAAAATTACCTCATATTTACCTGCAGCTATAGTGAATCTTGTCGATAATCATATAATATTGCACTTTTTTGTGTGCAGGGACATTTTTTAATTTTATTCCTTGTGCTTTTTATAGTGGGAAGAAATTGGACAAGGTGTTTGGTGTTGTCCTTTCAAAATCAAAGCGGCCATCAAAGACTCATCAACAAGAACTGGCCTTGCATGCCAACTTCTCTCTTTGTTTTATCCAAAGGAGAAGTTGGTAGGCAAGAGATTACAGGAACTTGATTCAGATATCATTGAGTCAATTATAGGTAGGTACCTTGCAATAACCAAAACATGTATGAGTGTGTGTGTGTGTGTGTGTGTGTGGGGGGGGGGGGGGCACTAATTTTTGTTTCCTCAGTCATCTCAATATCAACCTTAATAGAATTACATGTGATAAGCCTCACAAGCTACTAAAAAGAATATTCATCTGGCCCTGTGTATATTCCCTATAGTTATCAACATTTATTCAACTATAATCAATCAATTTTGAATAGAAAGTTAGCTGCTACCTCTGTTGTTCATAGTTACATAGCTTCTCTTGTATTTCAGATTTTGCAATGGTAGCTAAGCTTTCAAAGGAGCCAAAACCAAGAAAATCTAAAGATGACTCGGACTCTCCAAAGGCACCATCCCCAGCCACCAAGAGTTCAATAAGACAGGCATTAAGAGTGAAATGCAATACACTCATACATTATAAATCACGCAAAAGCAAAGTAAGTTACAATGTACTTATAGCATTATTCTTAGAGCTCATTTTTAATGAATTGTTCTGTTATTATTTAGACTACAAAAAGTGATTAACATGCAGTTTGAAGACACCAAGTTTGTTGTATCATAATTATGAAATATAGATATATACCGCCCATATGGACATGTTTTAAATTATTTATATATTCAGCTCTTTTCCATTCAATAATTCGAGTTCCTGTTCAATCATTAATTTATTCCATGAAGTTTTGAAAATTTGATTATACAAGTGATCCAATGACTACAAAATAACAATTAATAATGAATAACATTTTTTAAAGATAATCTAATATATAATTATACAATTTAATTTATGAATTTCAAAATTATAAGCATTTCATCAAAATTCAAGAATTACATTTTTAAAGCTATTTTAAATTCATTGACTACAAGGATAAATATTTATTTGTGAAAGAATAGTGTGTGGCTATGTAAGATTTTTTTCCATATGATCAAAACCTTGGACTTCGATTAATGAGTTTTAAAAAAAGTATTTAGAATAATGGTTTATCAAAATTCACTAGGCACATAAATTATAATATTAGAGTGAGCACACTTAACCAATGAAATAGTTAGTAGACTACTACTTACTAGTAGATCTTATTTCCATTATTTTCTTTTGTGGGCTGGCTATTGAACTTTTACACACTAACATTTAGTTAGTGATTCACAAATTAAGTGCGCTCACTCTAATAGAAATATATATTTTCAATAGCTATTTTGAATTCCATTGTTAAAACTGAGAATATCTATTTGTGAAAGCTAAATGGTGCATGGCTTTTATATGTAATATTAATTATATGCTATGTAATACAGCTATTACTACACTATGTAATATCTATTGCATGGCTATGTAATACCTATTACAACACTATGTAATATCTATTGCATGGCTATGTAATATCTATTACAACACTATGTAATATCTATTGCATGGCTATGTAATACCTATTACTACACTATGTAATATCTATTGCATGGCTATGTAATATCTATTACAACACTATGTAATATCTATTGCATGGCTATGTAATACCTATTACTACACTATGTAATATCTATTGCATGGCTATGTAATTTCTAAGATATGTCATGCAATGTTTGCTTTTAGGCTATGTAAAATCTATTTTTAGGCTATGTAATAACTGTTGTAAGTCTATGTAATAGCTATTACTGTGCTATGTCATATCCATTAATAGACTATGTAATAGCTATTGCAAGCCTATTTTATATCTATTATTTAACTATGTTAAGACTATTTCATTTTTTCTGGACAAAGGTGATATAAATGCTGAAAACATAGTATTTACCTAGACTATGTAAACGTTCCAAAAAGTTAGTAAAAAAATAGGGTTTTACCTGCAGTTTCATAGATATCACCTAGAAATTACATAGATTATACATATATGACTTGTATAGAAGACTTACATAGAAATAAAATATGTATTACATACCAATTAAATAGTCTCGAAACATAGTATTTACATAGAAATAAAATAGTGTCTGGTTCTACAAGGGTCCATACACCCTCAATAGCTAGCCCATTCCCATTTCTTACAGACTCTTTATACCATCTACTAATTGGAATTAAGTCATTGGCAAATTCTGCTTGGTACTTTGCTTGAGGGTTGTCATTGATAACTTGCAGCCACTCATCATACTTTTTCAATAGTATTTCATTATGAGATCCTGTCTGACGTAGGCACTCTTTTAATTCTTTCTCACTTGGAAAAAACTTTGAGTCCTTGAAAGCTTTCATCATAGCTATAGATAATCCATCTTCATAATCATATAAAGCCTCTTCATTATTGTTATAGTTATTACTCGGGCTACCTGTGGTAGCTCGAGTCTAGGTATACCTTTTCGGTCTATCTATCTGTTTCAAGACGTGTTCGTGTTGACGGGAGAGGAGATATGCGCTTTATTCGAACAATACATAGCGGAGATGATATAGAAAAGATCTTAAAAGATAAATGACCTAACAAAATGGACTGACCAACCTACGAAATGCATTATATGGAATAATAAAAGCTCAATTGTAACAAAAAGCAATGTCCTATAAAATGTTCAGTAGTCAAAACAAACCGATCAAGGTTTCTTTAACCACCTCTCTGACTTCTTCGCAGTATAGGTGGATTTACCAGCGGGTCTGTCCGCAGGTGGAAATTGAGGTGTCCTCTGCACTGTCTGCCTCTGGTGATGGCTGTGTTGTCACTGGCTGGGTTTTTTCCGGTGCCTTCGTCGACGGGCTTTAAAAGCTGTCATATTCTTCGGCGGGCGGAGTAGCTCTCCATTCGACTCAACAAGGTATGACCTGTCTGAGAGTTTCTCTTACAGTCCCTACTTCCCGGGCTTGCCTCTCTGGTTTGGCGCTACTCTTACCTCTTGACCTATTTCTAGGTCTGGTAGGACCTTTACATGTCTGTCGTAGTGACTTTTGGCTTTCTGGCGCTTATACTGGATTTTGGTTGGCACACCTTCGGCTACTTTGGGGTATAGAAGGTTAGTTGCTATGGGGAGTAGTGTCTTTGTTCTCCTAGACATCAAGCGCTGTACTGGGCTGCTCTGCATTCCGATAATCTAGCAAGGCTAACCATGGATCTTTACGGTCTTGCTTGGCTTTCTTGAGCAGGTTCTTGGCTACTTTCACTGCTGACTCCGCCTTTCCATTTGACTTTGGGTAGTATGGCGATGAGGTGACATGTTTGTACTCCCAGTCTGTTGCGAATTCAGCAAACTCGTTGCTGACGTATTGAGGCCCGTTGTCGGATACCAGCACATCGGGTATCCCATGTCGACTGCACTGTTCCTTCAGAAACTTGGTAATGGATGCTGAGGTTGTATCTTTCAGAGGACCTACTTCTATGTAGTCTGAGTAGTAATCTACCAAGACTATATAGTCTCTGTTCTGCAGCGTGAAGAGATCTGTGCCAAGTCTGCTCCAAGGTCTGTCGGGTATTTCGTGCGACTGCATTGGCATGCTGGGGTTACTTGTTTGATATTCTGAGCACACGTGACAGGCCTTTACTGCATTCTCGATGTCGTGGTTCATCGCTGGCCAGTAAACGCGATCTCGTGCTTTCCTTGAACACGCCTCGATTCCTTGAACACGCCTCGATTCCTTGAGGACTTGAATGTAACCTCGCTATTACTTCAGATCTGAGGGCTCGAGGTATGATGATGCGTTGGTTCTTGAATAAGATGCCGTTGTGGAGTGTCAGTTCCTCTCGGAAATGCCAGTAGTCTCTGATAGCTACTGGTACTTTGTCACGTGTCTCAGGCCATCCAATTAGTATAGTATTCTTAAGCGACTGCATTGTAGGGTCTTGCTCTGTGTCTTGTGTCTTGTGTAGTTGCGCTAACCTTTCACTTGTGACTTTTACATTGTCGAGGGGGTTGATTCCTTCTAGCTCCAGCGCAAACACTTGGAACTCGTGTCAAGGCTCTCCTTGGTCTGCGAGGAAGGCTCGTGAGAGGTGATCCGCCACGTACATTTGCTGTCCTGGCTTGTAAGTTACATTCAGGTTGTATCGCTGTAGGCGTAAAATCATTCTCTGTAATCTGCTGGGTGCTGCTAACAAGGATTTCTTGAAGATCGCTTGCAACGGTTTGTGATCTGATTCTACTGTTATCAGCTCTCTCCGTGTAATGTACTGGCTGAATTTTGTACAAGCGAAGACGATTGCAAGACATTCTTTTTCGATTTGTGCGTAGCGTTGCTCAACTGGTGTGAGAGCTCGGGATGCAAACGCCACTGGTTGGCCGTTCTGAAGCAAGGTTGCTCGGAGGCCTTTCTCGTTTGCATCACATTGGATAGTGACTTCTTCGCTCATGTCATAGTACTTGAGTACTGGATGCGCGACCACGAGTTGTTTAACTTCTGAGAAGGCTTTGTCGTGCTGGCGTGCCCATACGAATCTGGCGTTCTTTGTGGTTAGTTCACGAAGAGGCAGTGCGACTTCTGATAGTCGAGGAAGAAAGTTGGCGAGATAATTTACAAAGCCTAGTAGGCTGAGTGTCTCTTGCTTGTTGGTAGGCTTTGGCAATTCGGTCACTGCTTTAACCTTGTCAGGATCTGGCTTGAGTCCGGTGGATGACAAAATGTGTCCCATGAATTTCACTTCTTTTCTCCGCATGACGAGCTTCTTGCTGTTCAGCTTTAAATTGATCTGTCTTGCTCTCTTGAGCAGGCGTAGCAGATTTTCGTCATGATTTTTGTTGGCTTCTGCTAATGTATCACCGTACCCGACCACTAGCATATCGTCACGGAGCACTTCCACGCCTTCTAGGTCTCCCAGCCGCTCGTGAAGGGTGCTTTCGAACTCCTCTGGGGCTGAGCTGACGCCAAAAGGCATGCGTAGGTATCTGTAACGGCCAAATGGGGTCCAAAAGGTTGTAAGCTTACTGCTAGCTTCGTCCAAGCCGATTTGGTAAAACCCGTCCTTTGCGTCTAACGTTGTGAAAACTTTGGCCTTGCCGAGTCTGGGTAGCATCTCGTCCATCGTAGGCATTTGGTATTTGGGTCGTTTGATCGCTTTGTTTAGATCTTTGGGATCCAAACAGATTCGTATCTTTCCAGGTTTGGTGACAACAACCATGCTAGAGATCCATTCTGTTGGTTCTGTTTCTTTGACGATGATTTTCTTTTTCTCGAGTTCAGCTAACTTTGCTTTGACCTCTTGGTGCAGGGTAACTGCGATTCTTCTAGGAGCATGTTGCACTGGCGTGACGTCGGGGTCAACTGTGATCGTGGCGTTACCAATGTTTCCCAGGCCTTCAAAGACGTCTTGAAAATCTCGTAGAACGCTTTCTTTAGTTAGGGGCGTTGTTCCGGTTTCTTGAACCACGTGGACTTGATGATCAATGTTTATCTTGAGCAATTCTAGCTGTTGGCATGTCTCGGCTGATAAAATTGGTTTGTGGTTTCCGTTGACAACTTGAAACTTGAAGCAATGTTCATTGTTGACCTTTAGTGTCACTTCGCCTAATGTTTTCATTACAGATCCGTCAAACAGTCGGAGTTTGACTTTGCTCTGTTGAAGCGTTGGATTACCGTCTTGGCTGATGATTGCTACATCCCTGTGGCTGATTACGTTACAGGTCGCTCCTGTGTCTAATTGGCAGTCCAAATCCGTTTTAAAACTGGAATTGGTGTTCATAAACTCAAGCTTTGCAAAAAGCTGCTTACCCTTCGCTTTCACTGAACCAACTTCTTCAATCTTCAACGCAAATTCGTCGGATGAGTATTCTTCTTCTTCTGATTCTCCTGATTCAGCTGTCATCGCTTTGACATTGCTTGACCTCGATCTACATACAGACGCGAAATGGTTTTGCTTCTTGCACGCTTTACATTCGCGGCCATAGGCGGGACAGTCTTCTAACTTGTGTTTCTGAGAACCACCACAGTGGTAGCACTTGTAACTCTTCGTTCGTCGACTTGTAGTTCGCTTGCTGTCATCGCTTGGCGTTCTGTAGGAACGCTTGTTGTGGTACTTGTCACTTGGCTTGGTTTGAGATTTAGGTTTCCGTTCTCGTATTTCATTGATTTCTTCGTTATTTGTCTTATCCACTAGACTCATGGCTTTTAACTGAGTGCTTGCTAACTCACTTGAGCGGCAAATGTTAAGGGCTTTGTTTAAATCTAGGTTGTCCTCTTTTAGGAGCCGTAGTTTTGTTGCGTGTTCTCGTATGCCAAGAACTAGTCGATCCCTGATCAGCTCTTCAGTTAACGGACCAAACTGACATGACGATGAGCATTTTCGAAGGCGATTTACGTAGCCGTCTACGGTTTCTTCCGGGCCTTGAGTACAACTGTTGAACAGATATCGTTCGTACACCACGTTGCGTTTTGGTTTAAAGTAGGCTTCTAGCGCGTTTAAACATGTGTTTATGTCGTTCTTTTCTTCATCACTTAACTTCAGATTTAGGAATATCTGCAGACATTCTTTCCCCATTACGGAGCGAAACGTTGCTAGTCGTATCTTTGGGTCTTGATGGCACAGTCCAGTTGCGACTTCGTAGTCCTCCCACTGTTGTTTGAAAAAGTCCCAATTATTTACTTGATCTCCTTTGGTATTCATCGGCGTTGGTACTGGAAAATGCGATGTGAATATTGGTCCTCGTGGACCGCTGCTGGTCGAAGATTCCTCCTTACTTGCCATATTACTTCTGCGATGCCTCGGCGATGAACTTGACGTTATTTCAGTTACTTTGGAAGCGTTATTTCCAGTTTATTTCTGACACCATGTTTCAGGACGCGTTCGTGTTGGTGGGGAAATAGTTATGTGTCTTTAATCA
Source organism: Telmatactis stephensoni (assembly GCA_029948255.1). Lineage (NCBI taxonomy): Eukaryota > Metazoa > Cnidaria > Anthozoa > Actiniaria > Isophelliidae > Telmatactis > Telmatactis stephensoni. Next base: position 236,811 of record JALIZF010001379.1, on the reverse strand, counting down.
AACAATCCCTTCTCCAAGTATCTAATTACAATTGCGTAAGCTAATCTTGTAACATGAACGAAGTAGACATCAGTTCCACTTTTCGCAACGAATTGCCACAACCTGCAGCGTCGTTTCGCAGTGTAACACCCCTCTAGCATTTTTCTCGCAATTTTAAATAGTATTTATGAATCGTGCACGATATCAATTAATCAATCATATACGAAGTTGTTCTCCCCAGCATACCTCGTATTAAACCGTTATTACATCACCTCCATCATCAACTGACGCTAGATTTGTGTTCACTGTGGCCAGGTTGTTCCACGAACTCAAAGAGAACTCATCGAAAGCAAACTATGAAACGAAGCTTACTGAACTATCATTGAAAGCCAATCAAATAGATACGAATACTACTAACTCTTATATTGCCAGCTACTGTTGTCGTTGGAATTCAAAACCTGATGTGAAGACTACTAACTCTTATATTGCCAGTTATTGCTATCGTTGGAATTCAAAACCTGATGTGAAGACACGAATTTTGTACAGCGAAGAGACAGATGCCATTTTGGATGCTTCGACTCAAACTGTGCAAGATATTAGCCAAATAAAGGACCGTTTAAGGTTTTTTTTCATTGCTTCTTTTAGCATTATTATAATATTAAAGATGATATATTTTGCAGTTGATTGTTTACTGTCGAAGGTGTGTTTATTTGCTTCATGCATCTGCTATTTTATGTCATCAGAGGAAGTGATCGTGGAGAATAACAAATGTGATAAATGCAATAATTCTTTACAGTTATCAGTTAGGTTTTATCATCATAAAAAAGAGTCATTAAAAGAATTAAGGTCTCGCTATGCCAGGTTTATTAATTATCAGTGTGTTGGACACAAGCCTCAAGTCGTTTCACGTGATCGAGAACCAAGTAGAGTGTCAGTGAAAAAAGTCTCTCGTCTTTTGTACAAAAGCAGAAAAATACGAAAACGAGTTCGTAAGTATGTAATGAAAAATGTGCCTATGTCATCTAAAATGCACTGCTTTGTAAATAAATGTAATTGTGATCACGAGGAAGTGAAGTATACAAAAAGTTATCATCGAAAGTTAAGAGAAAGCTAGCTTCTGGTATTGCTTTACCCAGACGAAGGAAACTATTGGGGTCTAAAAAAACACCTTTTAACTTTCATAAAAGAGCAATGAATGCCAAGCCTATTTATTGTTCGCCTTTGTCGACAAATACAAGGTCACATAATTGTGCTTCATACCATGTTTACAAGGGTCTCAATCACAAAATCAATCACAGTAAATTTACACTAAGCAGAGATGTAGAAAAAAATCCTGGGCCTGGCACACTAATTGATCCTAGCCAAACAATTTCTGCTCCATATTCTCAAGGTAATATTGCATTGTTTGGGCCAAATGCTGGTCGTCAGTGTGTAGCTATGTCACTGTGTGCATTGATATATAAACATAGAAACCCCATAAGTTCTTCAGCAGATTTAGTAAGAATTATGAATACTGGGAATGAGTTATATTCTGTCCTGTCAAGATTGTACAACCAAGACTTCTTACTTTTAACAGAATTACCTTGAATGGTAACAGTGTTAGAAACTAATTACCAGATGGAATACAGCCCAAGCTATTCTGGTAATATACATGGTTTCATCTACTGTGGATTTCCTTTACTGCATGCCCTTGGGTAATGCTTTGCAAATTTCAATTGGAGAAAATTACCACCAGGTCATTTTTAGAAACTATTCAATGTAGTACAGTAGCTATCTACTGTTATGGCAATGGAGATTTAGGATATTTGACTCTCATGCTTGAAATTCATCAGGTCACCCCCATCCTCAAGGTACCTGCGTACTCCTAGATGTTCATGACTTGAATACTTTAATAACTTACTTTAGACTTAGTATGACAATGTACTTAACAGGTTTATTTGAACTCAGAGGAGTGCGTATTGCTGAGAAATGTCCAAATTAGCAGTGCTACTGAAAATCCTTTAATCCGCAAATTAACAAATCTAAAGAATGTGAAGTGATCCCTATTGATGATGATGAGCAGAGCAAGTACCATGGCAATAAAACAAATTTAAATGAAAATATGACTAATAATGTTAATTTAAGATGTTGCTGTGCTCTATCATTTTATTGTGTTTGTTTTTCTATTATTAAACCCTGCAGCTATTGGAATTCAGACACACTGGACTCAATTTCTGATCATGGAAATATGTTTTATACTCAGAAGCTGAGTCTCAACAAAGAGTGCCTTACTCTCGATGATTACCCAAAAAGCATTCAAATATTTGATGCAGATATCCACATTACATTTAATTTTCAAAAACAAGGAACATTGTGCTGCACATCTGATACTAGCAAATTAGAACTTGAAAAGTTAATTATAAATAATATGAATGGGAGTACTGGATTCATAGTATGGCTATCCACTTATTGTGTTTGCTGCATTTTTCACCGCAAGTCTAAAACCACTGACTTCTACCTAATAGTGGTAAATATCAATGGGGGCTTCAACCTATTTGAAAAAGTAAACAATATATCCTTCTTAGTACAAAAAATATTTCATGTTACAACAAAAACACCTCAAAGTACAGTGGATTACAACATTTTATTTCTATCATGCTCAACCCAGTTGTCAAATACTATGAGAAAAAATATCATGAGAAAACACAAATCAAATGCACAAAAAGATTATTTATGAAAAATATAACTTAAACTATAAAAACATGGAACCTCCACTTAAAAAACAACACTTCTCTCTAGAACCAGAACAATATAGATCTATCAAACAGGCCAAAAAAGAAAAGAATCTATCTCGCATGGGATCTAACAGTCAAACATGGTACAATGCCATGGATGCAAAAAAGAAAGAAAACTGTTTATTAGACATGCATAGTAACAATCAAGCATGGTACCAGTCTTTGAACCCTGCAGAAAAAGAAAAGCGTTTATCAGACATGCGTACTAACAGTCAAGCATGGTATAATTCCATGGATACTACAGAAAAACAAAACCGTTTATCAGACATGCATAGTAACAATCAAGCATGGTACCAGTCTTTGAACCCTGCAGAAAAAGAAAAGCGTTTATCAGACATGCGTACTAACAGTCAAGCATGGTACCAGTCTTTGAACCCTACAGAAAAAGAAAAGCGTTTATCAGACATGCAATCTAATTCTCAGAATTGGTTTCACTCTATGAATGTGTCACAAAGACAGCAACTCAATAAAATGAAAACACAAAAATATCATTCTAAAAAGGACAAACAGTATGATTTAGATCACTTCATAACAAATTTTCAAAGTAAGATTAGGGAGGGCCCATACTATATATGCTCTGTCTGTAACAGATTTACTGTATCATGAAAAACAGTTGTACCATACTTACAAGTAAAGTAAATACAATCATTCAACAATCTGTTTACATGGAAGGACATCATTTGATGAATAAACAATACTATTTGCTAAAAACATGTCATTCTAAACTCCTGAAAACATACATAATACCATGTCAAGCTGTTTACACAAATTACAAGTTGATGAAATACCACCAGAGCTGTCAGTACTGGAGAAGCTTGAGCAGATACCTTATAGCACAGAGAATAGTCTTTGAAAAAATAGTAGTATTGCCTAAAGGCCAACAAGAAAGATTAAAGGTGCAATCTGTAATGTACCAGTGGAATGTGATCAAACATGTAACATATTACCACGTCCCCCTGGAAAGATCAGGTTATAATAATGCTAAACACTGAAAAGAAAAATGGAATTTAGAGGTTCATGTGTACTTGCCAAGCTGTACGTCCCTCAAGCAATATTAGATGCTCTTAACTGGCTGCAAACGAATAATCCATTGTACAGTGATATAGCAGTTGATATTAACAATATTGATCCAGGTCTCACTACTTGCAACAGAAATGAAAACATATCAGAAAGATCCACCACACCATTGAATGATGAAAATTCACCAGCTGATATGGAGAACACTGACTTACATCAAGTGACAAGATGTAGAAAACAATAACATAGCTGATGATGAAGAAAAAGATGACCCTTTGAATGAATATAGAGCACCAACAAATGAAACATGCTTACAATCTGTGATACCAGATTATCCTGCTGTATTGAACAAAATGATGAAGTAGCATCAGGAAATGAAATATACAGTATTGCACCTGGTGAGAATAAACATCCTGTATCATTCATGACTGATAAACAATGTGAAGAGTTAGCTTTTCCTGTCTTATTGCCTAAAGGACAATTTGGTTACACTGTTGAACAAGAAATTAAATTATCACCAGTAAAATATTTTAATGCCAGACTATACATTACAGTGGAAGGTTTGCAACAAACCCTGAATATCTTTCTTTGCACAGTTCATCATAGAACAGAAAAAAGTCTCAGATAGCATTAATATTAGCTCTAAAAAAAGTTAATGGCCAATCACTCACTGCTTCTCAAATAAGATATAATGCACAAAGCTTACAAAATCTTATTTGTCAAGATCAGGCTTATCTATGTTTTGAGACACATTCCAGGTACACCACCTTACTGGCAGAAGATTTATGTATGAAGTGATAGCCATGGTAAAACAGCTTGGAATACCCACATGGTTCATGACATTATCTTGTGCTGATCTTAGATGGCCTGAGCTCTTTCAGATTATTGCTAGGAACACAAGGCATGAACATGACTGATGATGAGGTTGAAGCTTTATCTTATAATGAAAGGTGTCGCATGCTGAATCTTAATCCAGTAAGTTGTTGCAAAACACTTTCAGTACAGAGTAGAAACATTTTTCACTGAAGTTCTACTAACAAATGCAAACCCCATAAGGTAAAATAATTTATTATGCACTGCGTATTGAGTTTCAAATGAGAGGCTCTCCTCACTTACATGCATTGATATGGACTTCTGACTGTCCTAAACTACATCTGAAACTAAAGCAGGACTATATAGACTTTGTAGATCAACATGTACAAGCATACCTCCTAATCAAGAACAAGACCCTCATTTACATGAATTAGTTAAAACTTATCAAAAGCACAGCCATTCTAAAACCTGTAGAAAATACAAAAATATTCGCTGCAGATTCAACTTTGGACAATTTTTTACAAACAGAACAATTGTGGCTGAACCTCTCTCTGATGATATTAATGATGATGTAAAAACAAGCACACTTGACAAACGAAGAGAAATTCTCACTTTGGTGAAAGAGAAGATAGACGATGTACTAAATCCAAGTAAACCAAACTATGACTCTACATTAACAGAATCAAATATTTTCAACTCTGTTGGTATTACAGAGGAGCAATATTACTCTGCATTATCCATTTCACCTGATTCTGATTACGAGTTGCATCTTAAACGACCAATAGACAGCTGTTTCATTAACAATTACTTTATAGCAGGTATAAAAGGGTTTGCTGCTAATGTTGATTTACAGCCCGTTTTCAATCACTATAAGTGCATAACTTACGTATGTTCATACTTCACTAAAGATGAGACAGAATGCTCACAAGCTATCATGAATGCAGCAAAGGAAGCTAAAGCTGCCAATATGAACATAAGAGATGGATTGAAAAAAATTGGTGCTGCTTTTCTCTCTACCAGAGAAGTTTCTAGTCAGGAAAGCGCATATAGGTGTATGCCGGAATTATGGTTAAGGAAAATCTTCCCAGCAGCAGTGTTTGTCAGTACTGACTTACCAGACAAACGAGTACGTATTGCAAAATCACAAGAGGAGCTTGAAGAACTTGATGATGAAAGCACAGATGTGTACAAGTCCAATATAATTGAGCGATACACTAGAAGACCACAATCTATTCCTTCTGTTAACAACTTATGTCTAGCACAGTTTGCTGCTCATTATTACAAGGATTATAAAAATGAATGTCAAGAAACAGCTGATGCTCAGCCAGAAGTGCTCACTGACAACTTGATTGAATTACAACATATCTCACAAAATGAAGAGTCTTTACTTCCACATCAAATAAGATTAATAGATACCAATGAAATTATGAAACGTAGAAAAGTCAAGGCAGTTATACGATATCATACTCCAAACAAGGGAAAAGAGCCTGAAAAGTACTTTCATCATTTGCTAATGCTTTACTATCCATGGCGAGATGAAACTAAGCTACTGGGTAGTGATGGTACCTATGCATCAACATTTCATAACCCTGAGATTCAACCAATAGTAGAACACAATAAGTCCATATTTGAACCTGATGTGGATGCAGTTACTGAAGCATTTGAAAGTCTAAGAAATAATCAGGGCATCATTCATTCTTATGACTGTATCAATGATCAAGAAAATGATGATATACACATTGAAATTCAAGATGACACAAATGCAGAAGAATCATTTAATGAACAAATACCTTCACATTTGTCTTCATCATCTGGTTCTGATCAACATGTACCTGCAGGAATATCAGGATATACTCAACCTACAGTAATTTCTGATGATGAACTACGTGAATGTGTCAGATCTTTAAATAATAGACAGCGATATGCATTTGATCATGTTCTAACCTGGTGCAGAAATAAAATGAAAAATATGAATAGTCTTAAACCACAAGAAGTAAAAGAAATATTTCTTTTTATCACAGGAGGTGCAGGAGCTGGTAGAAAGCACTTTGATTAAAACAATATACCAACGCTGTAACAAAGACTTTCCTCATGCACCCATGAACCCGGAGCTGCCATCAGTAACTTCTAATGGCTCCAACTTGAGTTGCTGCTACATAAACATCAAATGGAACAACCATAAACACAGCTCTGGGAATACCAAAAGAAACAGTACTACTTTAAAACCACTGACAAGATCAAAACAGAACAAAAAATGAGGCTCGCTTATCTCAATTGAAGCCTGATTATAATAGACTGAGATTTCTATGGTTGGTAATACTACATTACTACATATTCATCAAAGACTAAAAAGAAATATTTGACACAACCAGCCTCTAAACTTTTGCTGTCAGGAGTAGATCATTGCTGTAGGAGAATATGTATCAATTACCACCAATAAGGAGAAAACCAGTATTTGAAAACTATAACAATGATACTTATAACCTGTATCACCCCTGGCATCTATTCACAATGATAGAACTCATTGATATCATGAGACAAAAAGATGACCAGCCATTTGCTGAGATGTTAAACAGATTTCGTACTGCTACCCAAACTGACGAAGATATAAAGTCCATTCACTCAAGATTAATAGACCCAGCAGATGATAACTATCCATCAGATGCTATTCATATATTTGCTGAAAATAGACCTGTCAATGAACACAACAATAACAAACTAGCTCAAATACCTGGACCCATGTTTCAACCTAGAGCAACAGATCAGTATCCCCCAAATGTTTCTAAAAATGACATTGATAGAATTCTATCAAAAGGACGATCTGAGACTGGTGGACTAGATTATGACATATTTGTCAAAGAAGGTGCTAAGGTAATGTTAACCAACAACATTGACATTGCAGATAGACTCATCAATGGTCAAATAGGAACTATTGTTAAAATTGATGTCAATCAAACTACACATAAACCAACTATTATTTACATAAAATTTGATGATGATAAAGCTGGGAAAAACCTAATTGCAAAATGTAGCAACCCATTTGTTAGAGAAAACAATGTTGAACCAATACTGGCTAGAATCAAAATAAGACCAGGTAAACCATCGTCACCAGAAATACAAAGAGTGCAATTTCCTGTTACATTAGCATATGCTGTAACCATACATAAAGTTCAGGGTCTCTCATTGGATAAGGTTGTAATTAGCTTTGAGTTATTTAAACAGAGATCTTTCAATCATGGACAAATTTATGTTGCCTTAAGCCGTTCAACTTCCATAAATGGTATTTACATTCTAGGAGAGCTACAAACTAAACATGTAAGAGCAGACCCTAGGGTACATAAAGAATATGAAAGATTGAGAGAAACTTCACTGTTACAGCTGCAAAAAGCTATTTCAGAACATAGCTCAACATTAACTTTTTCTCTTCTTAATGTAAGGTCATTGCAAAAACACAGTATTGATGTTAAACATGACTTAAACATTTTCAATACTGACATATGTTTCACAGAAACACAGCTTTTGCTTAGTAGCAATGATAGTGAAATAGCAAATAACTTATATCCTTTCACGCTATACAGGCAAGATCATATTTCTGATAGATATTCCAGTTTAGCACTGTGTTCAAAAAGCAATCTCGAAATCAAAGAACATCACTACTTTTCTGAAATAAATGCAATCAAATTTGTTGTTGTCAACAATACTTTTATGACACCAGCAGGGATTACAGTTCTCCTACTTTATCGTAAGAATGGCTCCAATACTCCACAATACATAAATCACATAGAATATATTCTACACAGTCATGATATAGATATCATTCTTGGTGATTTCAATATGAATTATTTAAATGATAATGAAGTCCAACCACTTGTTTCCCTTATGGAATCTCTAAGCTATACACAAACTGTTCGAATTCCAACATTCATATCAACAGGCAGTTTACTAGACCACGTATATGTAAGAAATACACTGCTACCCTCAATTGACTCTTCTGTAGTCCCAGTATACTATTCTGATCACGATGCAATTAAAATGTTGCTAAACTTTAAATAAATTGTAAGCTTTCCTGCATTTACATGTATAATAATTCTATTTTTTGACGTCTCGATCATCAACTGAAGAACTGAAGACAATATCAACTAGCTGTCACATTAATCAAATCAGACTTTATAATCCTATAATCCAATCGACCATCCAATCAGGATACTAGGTATAGTTATTTTAGCATTAATACAAAACTAAAATTCTCAAAACTTGCACAACCAGAATGTGTGTTATCATTCAGAGCTATGTTATAAACAGTCATACATAATTTATAGTCATGAATATTATATAATTATTTACAGAAAAGATTGTTATATACTGGTAGCTATTTATTGGCCTATGCCACTGCAAGTGGGACCATTAGACACCTTAATGGTGTCTAATAACACATTCAACAACACAAGGTAGGTAAAATGCTGTTTACTTTGACAACGTATTAGTCAATTAGATAATTTAATATGTGACTAATAATTGAAATCATTCTTTTGCAGATTTCCCAATTACAATCTTATCTACAATCATATAAGCTACAATGTATGTATGTTCACTCCTAAAGCACTAATATTTTAAAAAATAATAAGAACCAGAAATTATGACAACAAAAAAGCTATATATTTTTATTAGTACAATGCATAACTATAGAGTATACATTAATAGAACCATTCATGACAAGCAATTGTAATAATTATTAAGCAAAATTGTAAAGCAAACCAAGAGGTGGACCTTTAAAGAACAATGGAAACTTCAACTCTATTGTAATATAGATGACAAACCAAGAGCTGGCCTTTAAATACAATGGACACTCAATTACTACATTGTTATATCTATAATGGCAAACCAAGAGGTGGCCTTCAAGAACAATGGACACTTCAACTCTACTGTAATATCAAATGGCAAACCAAGAGCTGGCCTTTAAATACAATGGACACTCATACTACATTGTTATATCTATAATGGCAAACCAAGAGTTGGTCTTTAAATAAATGGACACTAGCTTAGACTACATTGAACTATTTATCTATGGCAAACCAAGAGATGGCCTATAAGTACAATTAATAATAACTTTGACTACATTTTAATATCTATCAACTATGGCAAACCAAGAGGTGGCCTTTAAGTACAATGGATACTTTGACTACATTCTAGATAATATCTATCAACTACATGTATGGCAAACCAAGAGGTGGCCTTCAATTTTATGATGGATACTTATAACAGACCACATCATAACATCTGTAGCAAACCAAGAGGTGGCCTTTTTAAAAGTGCAATGGACACTTTCACTAGCCTCCAAGTATATTGCTGGATAACTTTGATGAAAACATTTGTCATCATAAAACAAATTATTATGGCAAACCAATAGGTGCCACCTTCAAAGACAATGGATAATTTTACTACATTCATTTTATTATTAGAACAATACATTACATCTATCGTAACTTTATATTAGAATCAACTAAGAAGTGATTAGAATCAATAATATTAATATTATGTGATGTTCAACAAATGCATAGCTTTATGATTCAATTAATACCTACTAATGCCACAGATTACATACCCTGCAAGCAGTCTAGATCTCCCTTATGAATACAAATCAGATCGTTATGAACTCCTTTCAAATAGTTACACCTATGAGCAGTTTTTAGATAAAATTAGGGTTAGTACCTGTCTTGGAGTAACATACATTGTACCTTAACTATCAAATATTTCAAATTTGAAATATTTCAGCGAAATACAAATTTCAAAATTGACAATGAAATGTAAGCTTAATAACATTACAAAATGTAAATAAGTTAAATGAAATTTTTAACAAATCGCTAACATAAGAAACAAGAATGATCAGTAAACTGTTTTATACCAAAAAGCATTTAGGATTACCTTATTTATAGGCTCAGCTCTACACATTATGACGGTGCTGCTTCATTACCAGCTGGTAGCTTACTACTATTTCAAAATGGCTGCCAGTTCAATGCATGTCTCGGTACCAGGCCTAATCCATACATCTCCAAACAGATATCCCAATCATCCCAAAACTCTTTGTTTACTTTTCCATTGTTTACAACCGTTATCGTTTTTAAAATCTAACCCAGTGAAGTTCAAATTCTATTTTTGGGACTAGTATTGAAACGGATATGTACGTGTCAATCAAATCACAAAATAGAAAGATTTAATTGTTTTCTCAGACGTTCGCAATAAAAATCAGCCAATAAAAGTCTGCATGCGATCCATATCACTACATCTGAAACTAGCAAATTAGAACTCTAGAACTGAAATCCGAATGAATAATTACAAATAGTAAATATAATCTGTGAAACTGAAAATGGCTAGTTTGTACCAGCTGTAAATAGAACAACAACAACAACAAAAGAAAAGAAAAGAAATGGGTACTGTTTGCATTTTTACCCTATTCCGTTTCGAATTGGTCTCCTTCGCAGCCGTTTTTGGGAAAATTCGCCTGGCGTGACGAGACTAAAAACGGCTGCAAAGCTAAGGAGAGTAGTTTTGAATAGCTTTGCTTCATTTTTTCACTGTACATTTACTATTACAGCATGACTTTACTGACTTCATCTAATGGTCTTAAATGCTACAGATTACGTCATTTGCACAAATTCCAGTAGCCCGAGTAAACGCACCATTGTGCGTCTAGTTATCTTTGAATTTGCTTTTAAAAGACTTTGGATTGACAGTTGGCCTCTTCATGACTTTTTCTACCACATGCCAGAAACCTCCTTGGCCAGCTAACCTTGCCACGGATTCATTCACATATCCACGATTGTGAAAATCGCCTGCACCGGGCGTGTGGCAACCGTAAATATCAGGGCAGGAATTGGAACACCCTTGTATCGTAACAGTGTTTTTTTGGTCTCCAACGTTGATGTTGAGAACGCGCGAAAACTTGTCACCTTTTGCTGAAGCACTTGCGTCCACTTCCATAGCATCCAAGGTTGGAGCTTGCTCTACAAAGCATGGGGAAATTTGCTCGTTCATTAATTTATCCTCGGAAAGTTTTTTTTTCTGTTGCCTCCAGCATGGAACATTTTCTTTGCTAGTAGCAATGGAAAGAGGACAGACTGTATTTGTGAAGTACTCTTCCTGTACAACAGCGCCATTGTTAATCAAAAAGTGAGCAGTGGCATCATGAAACTGTTAAAATAACTTAACTATGGGCCTGGCCTGTTACTGTGTGGTATTATGAACCTGATAAAACTCTCCTGCTCATTTATGTGTAGTGTAAAGAACGAGAGAGAGAGAGAGAGAGTGCATGATATCAAGTTCTTTATAAATGCCTTAAAAAACTCCAACACATAAATGATTTGTTCTATTCTTGGTTTTCATGTGACGTCATTGAAAAAAAATGCTTCATATTGATCACATTCAATTTAGTATGAAGGATGTTGAGAGAAGAGAATTTTTTCTTGAATATTTGAGAAACTTTCCTCGTTTGGTTTATGAGTTATCAAAGGTAAAAACTTTGTCATGCAACACTCACGGATTTTCCTCAGGATGTAAAACAATGAATTTGTTAGAAGTAAACACACATTTGACTTGCTCTATGAATACAACCATTGTTTACTCGGTATCTGTATCAGTATATATGATTAAGTTGTTAATTTAAATGATTTTTCCAATCTTATTTATTGTCTACCATGTTTGTGTACTACAGTTGTACACCAATATGGTGGCCCAAAACATTTCTTTGTAATGGCGTAGTTTGTGAAACTGAACTGGAGTTGCATAGTTTTACAAGTTTGCTCTTTTTTATTAATCTCAAAGCTTTGGAAATATTTTGATGATGTAGGCGAAAACCAAGAATTATAAGAAAATCAAAAATATCTTTATTTATCACAGAGGTTGAAATTGATGTAAATTAAGACCAGTCTTTATCAGATTCAGACACTCGTTACAGTTGCGATTTTCATCGTTTGCCTTAATGAGTTATTGACCTTTTTTAAAAACGTAATACAACATGTTCTAGTTCTTTTTTTAATAGTCATAAGTTGTACGATAATACTCTGAAAACAAAACCAAAAGACACACAAAGATTTAGGAAAACAACAATCATGCTTCTACTGTAGCTTATGGAATTGAAACCAGGGTGGACTTTGAATTCCTGATTATTTAAATCTTGCTACCTGTAATTACCATATTTTTAGAATTCAAGGCCGTGTCTTGAGAATGGATTACATGAAAGATCCTAATTTTAGCATGGAAAATGAGTATCGACTGTATGAGCTAGAGGATTTGGTTAGAGAAAACAAGGTAAATCAGCTTTTATGTTGTAGTTCAATTTCCAGACTTCTTTGCAATTAGGTTGTAAAGCATAAACCTATTTCAAAAAAGGTTGTCACCGCTAGGAACGATAGGTAATAGGTCATTCCAAGACCGCAAAGCACTATTGGTTTCTTAATTAAGCCATCCTAAATCTTTCTTTACACTCTTCCATCAAATATTTGGCAATTCATATGTAAATCAATTAGAAATCAATAGTGCTTTGCGGTCTTGGAATGACCTATTACCTATCGCCTATCGCTCTTAGCAGTGACAACCTTTTTTTAAATAGGTGTATATTCGTTAAGTATTATCAATCAAAGTGGATTTAAGAAAACTTCCATATTCCTATGTGTGCAGTTCTTGTACCTCCAAAGTAACTTGATATGTTACTTTTGCAGGGATTTCTCTTGGCATGGGTAATGAAGCACCGCTGTGTTTATACAGAAAAGGGCAACGAAGATTTCGTTGCAAAATTAAGGGTTGTACTTGAGAGGGAGATTCCAGGGCAGCAGCCAAGATGGTACAAGGGGGCAATGCTGCTCTTGTACTCTTACACCATGGTAAGCCATGAAAACCTGACCTGTAGGTCTAACCTGAGGTTAATCCATTCATAGTTTAATCATATACACTCAAAAAATCCAGTGAGGAATTTACAATTAAATATTGGTTAAATAATAATAATAACAATAACAATAATAATAATAATAATAATAATAATAATAATAATAATAATAATAATAATAATAATAATAATAATAATAATAATAATAATAATATGTTCTTATATAGCGCTTATACAGGTCTGTTCTAGGCGCTGTAAACAAAACAACAATAACAACAACAACAACAACAACAAAATACAATCATAAATCAAAAGCTAACTTAATATAAATGAGTTTTAAGTTATTTCTTGAAAGACGAGAGACTGTCAATACCACGGATAGAGCAGAGACAGAGAAGCAGCGATAACCATAGGTTTTGAGATTGAAAGGTTGAGTAGACAGCAGTAATTCTTTGGAGGACCGGAGAGTTCTTTTAGGTTTGTAGACAGATATTAATTCAGTAATATATGAAGGAGCAAGACCATGAAGAGCTTTGAAAGTCAGTAGTAGAATCTTGTAATTAATACGTCCTTTTACAGGGAGCCAGTGAAGATCTTTTAGTACAGGAGTAATGTGATCACGTTTTTTTTGTGAGAGTTACCAGACGAGCAGCAGAGTTCAGAACATGTTGTAGTTTATCCAGTTGAGTATTTGGTAGACCGTACAAAAGAGAATTACAATTGTCAAGTCTAGAAGTTACAAAGGAATGGACAAGTGCTTCAGCTGTGTTCAAAGAGATAAATTTACGAATACGAGCAATGTTACGTAGATGATAGAAAGACGTTTTACAAATATTATTAACGTGAGGAACCATGGACATCGAAGAATCAAAAATGACACCAATGTTGCTTTCTTTAGAAGAGGGTTTAATTACTTCATCGCCAAATTGCAGAATAGGATCGGACAGATGAGGATCAAATTTCGAGGACAAAATGAGAAGTTTAGCTTTATCTTTGTTTAGTCTTTTAATAGCATCGTTCACAGAAAGATCGTCATTACAGGAGAAGGGCATAAACAGCTGTGTATCATCGGCATAGAAATGGAAAAACATATTATGTCGGCGAAGAATATCAGCTAGTGGAGAGGTGTATAACAAGTAGAGAAGTGGACCAAGAACCGAGCCTTGAGGTACACCACAGTCAACATCAAGGACTTTAGAAGAAGAACCATTAACAGAAACAAATTGAGTACGATCAGAGAGATATGATTTAAACCACTGTAAAGCTTTTCCACCGATTCCAAACTTAGAGTATAAGCAATCAAGTAGAATAGTGTGATCCACGGTATCAAAAGCTGCGGACAAATCCAGAAGAACCATAAAGGGTAATGATTATACTTCCCTGCTAGCAGAGGCTCCCACAGATGATCCTGAAGAGAAAAAAAAAACGGAGCCTCTGCCTAGCGACCCCAGTTTCTTTGAAATGCCGCCTTATACAAGCTACCGTGGACAAAGCAAACCAGTTCAAAACTGGTTTCAACTAGAAAAGGCTCTGTTGTAATTGGACAATAAAATCACATGACTGTATGTTCATAAGAAAAGTCTTGCTGTCATGCAAGGTTTTCAAACGTCTTGGAACTTCACCATTTGTGGCATGGACAAAATCAACTAAGGACGTATATTATCAGTTTTTTCATTTCTATCGTAAATGCAAGATCAGAATTTGGAACTTTTTACAATGTTTTGTACGAAATCTGAGAAATGAGCAGAAGTGACCTGAGGTTAATTAGCTGTTGTTTATTCACCCATTTGGCGAACGTTTTTGCCTGGAATATGTATGTATTTTTCAAATTAAATAAAAATTGCCAGCCATTTGACATCCCTTATAGTTTTTCCCTAGATTTGCTGAATATCTGCAGAAAATAAAATTAATGTTATAGGAATAACGAGATTTGTTTATTGAGGTGTGTGTGTTGCTAAGTTACCGAAGCACATGCTCAACAAAGAAACTGGGGTTGCTAGGCAGAGGCTCCATTTTTTTCTTGACAGGGTCATCTGTGGGTGCCTCTGCTAGAAGGGAATGATTATACCAGAGGAACTGGAAATTCCTGTATGTAATAAATTATAAGTTTTATAAGAGTTTATATCACTTTAAGGTCATTTTTTATTACAATCAGTTTCATTCTTCTGCTGGTCTGGTAGCTGATCTGACCCTACCCATCTCAAGACTGGCAAGCTCAGTTATCCCTCCTGATAAAGGCCAGGCATTTTGGGAAAGACTGCAGTTGGCCATACAGTCAAAACTTGACCATGCTGATGTACAAGTAAGCATTATACTTTGATGATGTAGTAGCATAACTTGCATTTTGCTCACACACATCCTACACTTGTTTTAAGCACTTGAACAATGGACTTGTACTTTGTTTCAGTAAATATGCATATTGTTTCATTTTCCGTTGTATAAGATCCAAGTGAAGATTAGGTGAAGAGATTTTAGACAGTTTTTTGTCCATGAAAGAAGAAAACAATTTTGCAAATCCTGTGCAGCCATTACATTTTAATTATTTTATTGACAGATGTGCAACATTATAGTCATTGGATTTCATATAACAAAATATTCATAATTCAAGTTATTACAACCACATGGTTAACTGGGGTAATAGAATAAGCACCCACAATAGAACATGCCAGCACAATGTGGCTTCCAATCAGTCAGATTGTGAGATTTTCCTTGAGTGTTGTGAAACTCATTTATAACCTTAATTAATGATGCAGAATCAGACTTCATTTATGTATTTTTTCCCTCTTTTTACAGGAAAATCCCCTACAGTGGATTAATCCCATCATAAACCTAAAGGTTAATGGAGATTTGGTACAAGGGATTGCTCTACACTCCAGCACTATGTCTCATTTCCCCAATGTAACTGGGCAGGCAAGTTATAAAAACATAATTTGTATAGCATGTTGGAGCATCGAAACATAAATTTATTTGGTGTTTTTACCTAATTTAAGCTAATCAGCAACTTTCTATACCAGAAATAATGAATAATAATAAAGTGATCATATTGATGAACAACAAGATGAGAATTCTGGTTTACCTATGACACGAATGATGATTGATTGATGATTTTAAATAGTCTCCACTATCTGTTATTTGATATTATTTTTTTACATACTTGAATAGTCCAGTTTCCAATTACTCTGATTACACATACATGTATATGTTTCTTCAATAATGCTTTGGGGTGTACTTATGCACATAGTGTAAATACAGCTATTTCAAAAAAATTTGAAAACAGCATTCTGCATACTGAATTATATATAGTGCATTCAAAGACCAAAATGCCTCGCATTTCAGTATGTTTTGGAGATGATATAGTGAAAATCCTCTATTACAGTTATAACTAAAGCCAGTGAATGGCAAAATGACAATGGAAACGATCAACAATGCAACTTGTAAGTCTTGGAATGCATATTCAGTATGCAGAATTTAGTGTTCAATGTTCTTTTTCTAAATATTTATAAATGATCATAAGGCTAAGAATTTGTAAAAAAAATTGCTCCTCAATATGAACTTTCAAATTTTATAAGGTTTCACTGATGTATTCTTCTCCACATAAACATCATCTAAAGGAATACTCAGTTATTCCCCAAAGAAATTACCTAGTACGAACACCAAAGCACTGTACATTATTCATTTTTCAAGCTGTTCAATCAACATTCCAAGTCTTGTAAATACAAGTAGTCCTACTGAAGAAGGCCCGTAGGCTGAAACATTTAGTCAATAAAGTCTTTCGACCAGCAAGTGGTTCACTTGATGTCGTCCTTCTAATTCCATTTATATACAAATATATCTGTATATATACTGTATGTTGGAATCCAACGTGTTCAACCAACATGTTGCCATGCATGTGATGATTCTCTGTTGATTGCAAGAATAATAGAAATGTTGGTCAAACGTCATAACATAGTGTTCAAATGAGTGCAACATTGTTGGACCAACAATGTTGGTTGAACACGTTGGATTCATTTATGTACGCCTTTAAGACTGGTAAATTCATGGAATGGTTGAAAAAGAATCAGATTCAGAAAATTTTTCAAAGAATTGATTTTGTGAAAGAGAGATATTCAAAATTTAGAAATCATGGCAGTGATAGATTTTTTTGTTTTAGTATTACAACTGGAGAATGAGATCAAAACCCTGAAGAAAAACAATTAAGTGACTGTGACAAGCATGACACGAAAAGTGACAGCGATCTAGAGGTTGAGGACATGGTAGAGGATGAGTCTCCCAGTACCAGTGATGATGAAGATGCCATTTACATCACAGAGACGGAATCAGAAGAAGATGAACCATTGACAGAGGATGAAGTAACTGGTCAATCTGAAACGTAATTATTTTTCCTACATTGTTATGTACAATGTATATTCTGCACTTTTATTTTAGTGTTGTATTTGTTTCCTTCCAGTTTTGATATGTATGGAAAAAACTTGAGGACACAGCCCAAACACATTGTATTCTTGTCCCAACTTCTGCTGCTATTCAGCTTCTGCCATTCTTGTAAGGCAGATGGTCCTTTGGTCAAGGCAAGGCAAGTGGGTACTGAAGTAGTTGTGTCTCCCTTTTGCAAAAATCCCAACTGTCAAAATAAAGACAAGACCTGGCACAGTCAGCCCTCCATGAAGTATTCATCTGGACAACAAGGAGCAGCTGGGAATTTTCTGTTGTCGTTGGCTATACTCTTTGCTGGAGGCTCTGCGAGCAAAGTCTTTCAGATATTTTCACATATGGGTCTTGGATGCACATCCCTAAGGTCATTCTTCAAACACCAAACAGTGAATATTTGCATATAATTATATAGTGCTCAAGATTGGGTCCTTTACAGTCTAGAAGTAGGGTGGCTGGGCAGCGGAACTCAACTCAGCATGTAATATATTTATAACTTGAATAGACCAGTTTTGAATTCCTGCTCAGGCTTCGCCTCGAATCCAAGTAACATAAAATATTCATGAATTTTAGCAAAAACCCATGGAATTCTAAAGTATTCTCTTTGTTTGTTTATTGCATTTCATCGGACTGTTGCTAAAATTCTATGGAATAAATTTCGCGTAATCAAGGCTTAGCCTGAGCAAATAGAAACTCGAAAATGGAGTATTTTGAATGCAGCTCATAAAACACTTCAAAAAATCAATGTACTGTTGTAAAATGAGAAACCATGACTGGCTTGGATTTTTCTGATCAACCAATCACAAACATAAACAAGACTCAGCTTGGTTGTCATTGGTTATTCAGGAAAATTAAGATCAAAATTCCAAAATGATCCAATGCTTCAAGTTGTCAGTCTCAATTCAACAGTTTGGTCAGTGAGAATATATTACTTGCTATCAAGGCTTACATTGATTGTATTTCAAGTATAAAATATGAATATTTTTTACAGTTATTGTACCACTTTAACTTTCAATAATATGTGATTCAATGATTTTTTCCTGCCATTTTATTGATCTAAATTATCCATTGAGTTTTGCTATATGCATTCAAAGACCTCTAGTATTATTATTGCATATTTCAATTTACTTTTAGAATCACCTGTTCCCTATAATTCACCTCCACTGGAAAAAGTACCAGTCAAGATTTCTGCAGAAATTGAAGACATTGAAGGATGGGCTTATTGTGGCAGGGGATGCTCGTCATGACTCAATGGGGCATAATGCAAAATATGGTGCTTACACCATCTTGTGTTGTACCACACCTCAGATAATACACTTTTCACTTGTTCAGGTAATGATTTCTGACATACTTCTGAATGAAACAGTCAATAAATGAATGAAAACTTGATGGGCAGACCTGAACACGTTTTGTAGTCTTACAATCAATTTTTAGCTAAATATTTCTCAACCCTATGAAAAGTGCAACCTTTTTCAAAAAATGCCAAATCCCATCTTATGACTTCCATCTTCAATGATTAATTGCCATAATGAATTAATTAGCATTATCATTTTGTTTGTAGAGAAACCAAGCCGAAAGCAGCAATGCTATGGAATTTCTAGGCTTCAAAAATTGCATGGAGTTTCTGTTAGAGACCTGTAGCTTGCCAATAACTATCTTTGTGTCCGACAGGCATACATCCATCACATCCCACATGAATAAAGTCCTTACACAGATCACACACTTTTATGATCTATGGCATTTGAAAAAGAGTAGGTACACTTTTTAAGCTCTATGTGCATGTTCTCAATGATGATTTCTCACATTCTCTTATATTTCCAAACAGAAATAAGGAAAGTACTCACTAACCTGGTCAAAGAAAAGAATTGTGAAGACATTAAGGATTGGATCAAGCCATGTGAGAACCACTTATATTGGAGCGCAATGTCTACTCACAGTGGAGATGGTAACCTGATCTGGGCAAAGTTTGAGTCATTTTTAAGCCATGTGATCAATGTGCACAGTAACCTTGCCAATCCAGTATTCAACAAATGTGCTCATAGAGAAATCAGAAATATTACCTGGTTAGAATCAAACCGCCAATGGCGGATATAACTCGTGGATGTAGCTATATGTGCAGAGCAGAAGTCAATGAAGCATTGAGAGCTGAATGTTTTTACCCATTTAGTATATTTTTTACTTCCATGAAGTGCATTTTGTGTAATCCTTAGCCTTTAATAGCAATTTCATAACTCGGGATTTGCTTTGATATGAAGCGTTACATCAGACTCACTGTAGCGTGCATGACGGCCAAAACTTGAATTCATTGCGGAAGACGTATGATAAACTGATAAATACTAGACGCTTTTTGGAGTGAAATTGGTGTCCTGTATTGCGTGATGTTGCATCAGACTCATTGTGCGTTGCATTACGGTCAAACGCGCCGCATTGTCTACCGTACGACACTGTAGATCAAATGAATGATAAATACAATTCCATTACATACAATGTATATAAATCTCTCATTTTATCAGTATCTGAGGTATTTGTTACAATTTGCGTCTCAAAGTCCACAGTCATTCAATTACACTATAGATTTTACAAAATGTCAATTAGATCCACTGAGTTATTTTGGCCAAGTTAGTACACAAGTTTTGCGTAATAGCGACAACTAGCTGACTCGTCAAAGGTCACGGTGAATAAAATGAAACATGTTTGCATTTTAATCAAATAATAATAATATAAAGACTGAAAGTCGATCAGATCAGTGCCGTTTCGTTTCCTGCTTATTTCAACATTCTCTCTTGTGCTGATAGAGTACAAACACGAACTAGCGGCTCGACTCACGGCCAGTTTCAGGCGGCAATTCGTACTCAAAATGTTTTCGTTTGCTCTTTATTTTAACATTTACTCGCGTGCTGCAAACACTAAAAACTTGGATGACCTTGATGTTGGACTTGCAGCGACAATTTTTTACTTACCAGAAGAGTGACGTAAAAAAGTCCACCCAGAAAAGATTTCACTCTAGAAGCAATGGAAATTATTCCAAGCAGAGTGGTACAATACAAAATATGTCAAGCAATAAGAAATCTTAGCGAAGTGTGAGCACAAAGTTGTCATGTCCGTCATCTCGGACCATCTTGAAGGCTCCATGATTCAAACTCATAGAAGAGTCACGAGTAGAATTTTAACACCACCGGATAATGATTAAATACAGATCTTGTTAACAGAAGACACCTTTTAGATCGTTCAATTCTAAAGCACGTTTCGCCAAACAATCGGCTAAACAATTCGGGTAAATGTCATCGATCTATCGATGACATTTGAATAAAACACAGGAGTCCCATATTTCCTTTAATCTCGTACCAGAGCTCACATTACTTTCGGCCTGCGGTCAATCACGTCGAGTATGCGCAGTAGCATACTTTAACAATGTTCGAGTGAGTGAGTGACACATTTGCATATTTCGACCCCTCACTATAACTCGTGGATTTGCAATCCACGAGTTAAAAAGGTATTACAAAAACATTGAACTATTCTTGGATGAGACTTGGTAGGATATTGAGAAATATGCAGGCCAAGACAGTATTTTCCACAATGAATACTTTAGCCAATAGGACAGAGAAGCAGCAACTGATCAGGTTTTAAGGAATGTACAACTTCTGTAGCTTCATTTTTTATTTTACAGACATGTTTTGGTAGCTCAACTACCTTCTTCGGTGTACATGTAAGTGAACAAAGCATGACCGGTTCAATAGGTTGTGTATATACATGTAATATTGAACCAATTATGCTTTGTTCACTTAGACCGAAGAAGGTAGTTGGGCTAAGCTACAGAATGTCGTGCATTCCTTAAAATGAATACTTTTAGCACTGTCACTCCAAGTATTTGTATTCTATTGTCTGTTTAGCCCATTGTGCTCTACACTGCTGTTGTATTATATTGTAGGCTCAACAGCCCATGACAAGTTAGTAACTGCCCTGACCAAAACAAGCCTTGTGAAAGGAATAAAGCAAGCCTCACCACTAGACCAGACAAGCAGCTTGGGAAGGCTTTCATTCTGTAGTCAATTACTTCATGCCTAAGGTGACTGCCTACTCATACGTTGGGATGTACTGCAGGTGTGTTTTTTTTGCTCTGTTATCTCATAATGTATATTTACATCAACCAAAGTTATTATTATTCTGTCTAATATATGGGCCCATTTGTTCGAAAAAAAGTTCATCCAGGGGCAACCCCAGTGGTTTTCTATAGATTGAACCCTGGATCAAAGGTATTCAGCTTTATAACATCTGCTCCCTCATGCATTCTGGAAAATTATGAAACTTCAATTATTTTCTGATTACAAGGATTGATCTGGGTATGAAATCATGGACACTTTGCACAAACACTAAGCCTTTTGAAATAACTGAAACTTAGAACAAAATGTACATCAGGAAACCTCATGATTATTAGATTAGTGTACAGAAGTGTGTGCTTGTGGATGTTTCAGACAAGTGAGAGAGATCTTTGGTATTCCAGTTGAAATTCACTTGTGCCTACAAGCTGTTTCCATCTCAGCTTCAAGCTTCAATGACTTTGAAAGGCTTTATGTTTGTGCAAATAGGTATTTGATGAATACACTATGCTTATATTGTCACATTGTTTTGATCTATTTTCTCCTTATTTTCAGGCATATTTTAGCTATTCTCCATTTTAATTTTAATTTGGATATCCCAAGTTCAAGAATGGCGAGGCTACAGTGAGAAACATTTGTGTTGCCCAAAACTTTGGTAAGACATATATGTAGAGGTATGACACTATGAAAAAAGAGACATGCGATACAATGTAACTATTGTAATAACCTCACACTAAAATTTAACGCTTGATGATAGCAGTGATTATCATCTCTCTTTTTAACTGGATACCAATTATTTTAGACAGTGAGTGTGACTTCTGATGACATAAATACTGTACACTGCTATATTTCCTTTGCATCTGATTGTTGTAGTAAAACAATGTTTTCATTGGCAGATTATGTTGAAGAATTGTTTGAAACCTTTTCGGAAAGCACCAAAGAACAAGTCAAAGCTGCCAGGGATGAACTCAAGGAGATGACGCCCATGCCAATGAACTCGATACTGGACAAGCAGCCTGTTGAGGAAGCAGTGGAGAAGAGAACAGCAAGAAGGAGTATGACAGTTCTTGATGTACCAGCCACTGGACAAGGTATTTATGCTTGTTGCAGTAGCTTGTTGCGTCTGCACTACTGCATTATAAGTGCTTTATTTTGTTGTGTTCAGAAAATATCCTAATAGCAAAAACTCCCATATGCGTGGAATTTGCTAGTTCTCCATAGGGTTGGGTCTAAACTAGTGACGTTTGCCCCTTTTCACTGTCATTTAACGTTTTTGTAAACTTTTGAGCTCATATTATTCCCACCCCCATTTTGAAACCCCAGCCACCCTTATTATTCCATTGATATGTTGATAACAGCTGTATTTTATTTTGCAGCACCAGAGATACAAGCACATTAGTGCCTGGAGTGAAGTACCCCCTAAATGTAGGCAGTGCAAACAACCCATGAAGGGGCACAACAAAGTAAAGGATTGTCCTAGAAATCAGAAAACTTAACCTAACCCTTAGCTGGTAACAATAATTTTCTTCGTGAACTAACAAGCTAAGTAGTTTAATAGTAGTTCATATTCTTACTGAGGCGAGAATGACTATTTCTTGAGTTATAGACAGAAAATGCAAATGAGGTGACCACATGCATATAGTTTACAATTCCACTTCTATATTATTTGGCAATATGTAAATAAAATCATAGTTGTAAGAGTAGTTACTGTTATTGTAAATAGGGTTGTGACATACTTCATTGACCTGTGAAAAGTCAACAAAGGAAAACTGTTGATGTGGCTTACCCTGTGTTTTAGTAACAATAAACATGAGAGTGATTGTTGATACTGTGAAGACCAGTTTCATTTACTTAGTTCTATTTCCATTCTATGTACACAAGAGTGATTTTCATTTGCCCATGATAGACAAAAAATGGCTGTTTTATTTGTTGAAGTATAAAAAATAAGAAAAGAAAACAGTTGGTTTAGAGTCTACTACTTTGACCATTCTTTCACAGGTGAATTAAAATGACTATTTAATAGGATTATACTAGGCGACTGGATAGAGTGATTTTCATCGGACTGCGAAATACTAACTAGCTATTAGTGTATAGCAGTCAAAATTCAACAAAAAGAAACAGTGGAATTGGGATCTACTAGTGTGTATTAGCTTAGTAACTATTCACAGTCCGATGAAAATCACTCTATCACTGTGTGTCTAAGTATAAATTATAGCAGAGTGTTTGTGAAAACTGTTTTTGACAAAGTTTACTTAGTTCTAATTTCATTCTAAATAATTATTGGTATATATACAATGTTTCACAGGGTTATACACGAAGTGAATCTAAACAGGAGAACAATTATTTAGAATACAGCATACATTTCAACATTCAAGTAATAAGTAGCTTTGCCTGATCAAGCCATACTTCAGAAGTTTTAAAACCAATCAAACGTGCAAGCAACTTGAAGTTGAAGTAAGGATTCATGATGAAGATTCGTTATTGGTGTCTGACACTTCGAAAAGAAAAAAAACGTCAACGCTGAGTTCTTCTTTGTTAATGTTAAGCATAAAGTCAGGAAAAGTGTCGAAAAATTATTTGGCTCAGGATATGAATATTTGTCAAGAGAAATGTGTAGTGTATGTAAGTTAAACTCAAGAAAAAATACATAAAATGGATATTTAGAAATAGGTGGTATGAAAAGTCAATCAAATGTAAAGTGAAATTAGCAAGGAATAACCTCAATCCAGTATGCTTAATAAAGGGTAATTTAGTACATGATTCCTATGCATATAACGAAAACTACAAATCATCTCTTTATAAAAATTTGAATCACAGAGTGAATCATACTAATTTTATTCTGTCAAGTGATAGAGAAACAATTCCTGGTCCTATGATCCCATTAACACTACCCAAGCACCTTATAGTCAAGCAAGAGAAAATGAGGTAAGAGAAGGAATCCCCGTGACCTATCATGTGCCCCGTTTGATGCTATTTTTAGAACTCGTCACCATGACCCCGCGGATATGAACATAAATACCACGATAGCCTGCATTGCTGGCGGTCTGTGGTTTTGGGGGCGGAGAAAAAATGAAAGACCGCCTGCCCGAATACGTTGGGTTTTCGAAAGCCGCCTACTGACCTGCTCATCGAACCATAACGGACCACCCCTTTTCTCAACCAATCAGAACGAGAGCGTAATTTGACACATTTACTCGAGCGTAGAAAAATAAATAAACCTTCCTGAGCTGTCAAAGCCATGTGTAGGAAAATGCAAAATGTTCTAACTCCAAAACAAAAACCCGGTAAAACCTGGACGACAACCAAATCCGGAAAGTGTTAATGACTTCTGTAGATTTTGTAAGTGTGCACTGAAGCTAAAATATGATAACTTCAAAAAGACTACGCATATTTCAAATGAAAACATTTTCAAAGCTGGGAAGGGTAGTTGCCACGGCGCGACTTTGGAGCAGCAATGTCATGAAATGGGTTTCGAGGTCTCTGAAAGCCCACGATTTTCTGAACAATTGTGCAAATCATGTGCACGAAAGATACGAAATGGACATGCATGTTTTATAGAAATCAAGAATGTGTTTGATAAGGAGAAAATCAGTCAAGATGACGCGAATCATCCCGTATCTGCTACATGTGATTCTCCACCTCGATTCAAATGACAACTACCAACTTCAGTGTCTTCTCCAGAACGCAGCCCGCAATCCAAAAATAATTTAAAAGGATCTAGAAAGTCACTGTATTATCAAGACTGGAATGATCATGCTCTTTCACAGCTAAGCATAGAGGACTTGGTTGATAGCATGACAACTCAGCTAAAAGTTGTGATTGTATTCCCAAGTAATCGAGTGGAAACTCGCACATCATTTCCTGAAGAGACAAAATCACTACTATTAAAGTGCAACTGAACCCTATTTATACGGTATTTTTTCAAAATCTATATCATTTTTTAAATAATACCCAAAAATAATTTTTTGATTTGGTTGAATTCACGATTGTTAAAACAATTTTGAATTTCGTGCTCTACAAGAATTCCGAGGTTTCTTTTGTAATTGAGGGCCTGGGTCGAGTGACGTCTACAAAGGAAGCGGAGCGATCGCCTGAAAGACTTGACTCCCGGCAATCGCGGCTTCTTACTTTCGAAGCGAAAAAAAACTCTAAATTTCTTCAAAAAAAAGTACAAGTAAGCTATGTCGACAAGTAATTCTGATAGTGAAAGATCGGAGAGCTCCTTTGAGTCTTTTTATGGGAATGATTCAGACTTTCATGACGAGTTTGAAGAGGCAACAACATCTTGTGACAGGACAAAACCTGAATCAACAGCTGGTGATGATGTGGACGAAGGAGCATATCAAGATGAGCCCATAGCCAGTGCAGAATGGGTCGAAGAATACAACGAGAGGCAAAAGAAAGTCGTAGAACTAGAGTCTGAGCTAAAAAAAGCGGCTTGCTGGTGCTGTCCAAAGCTGCACATAATGTTTTGCCTATTGGAATAATTGATATCAATGAGATAGTAATTTGTCCTTTATTGAAGGTGCAGATGTGGAAGTGAGTGTTACTGTTGCATGGAGCTAGATGGTTGCGTTGAATCTCTGACAAGCGACCTGGTAAGACAAGAAGTGCCAGCTGAGGTTCAACTCACCTGTGTGATTGAACATCCAG
The DNA here is from genome assembly GCA_029948255.1 of Telmatactis stephensoni. Taxonomy (NCBI): domain Eukaryota; kingdom Metazoa; phylum Cnidaria; class Anthozoa; order Actiniaria; family Isophelliidae; genus Telmatactis; species Telmatactis stephensoni. The sequence continues at coordinate 210,175 of JALIZF010001379.1, read as the reverse complement.
GGTTTCAACCTGTTTGCCTCCAGAAATGGAGTTTAAGGATGGCTGCTGACAGATTCAAAACTAAAAGCAAGCAAAGATATCGCCAAACAGGGTCCGAAGAAAGGTAAGAAAATACTAAATATCTCGCTGTTTTGATGTCGTCCTTTGCAAGTTTGTAACTTACATACACCACACATTTCTCATCAGAAAAAAACAAACAAACAAACAAAAGTAATTTAAGACTGGGCCTACCACAGGTAGTCCAGTAAAAATGGTAGATTAGTCTGCCACCTGAACTCAAAAAATGAAGTCAAAGTGTCGAACTTCACAACGGAGACTGTTGCTAAGTTGGCCAAAGAAGAGGGGGAGGGCTATGTTTTCAGGGTAAAGACCACTTCTGGAAAAAGCCGGTAAGTCTGTAACAACCCATTACACTAAAATAGCCAGCCTATAATTCTGAACCACCTATTACAATCCAACAATCCACTTGTTCATCCATATAATATATTATATTAAATGTATCAATTAATGAATTAATATTACAATATAACAATTTATATGTTTGATATTTAGAGGTTAACACACTCAGAGAGTGAATTATCGGGATTTACCATCACAATGAACGAGTATGAGAAAATTTCGAGTTCATTGTTAGTGAACAAGAGAAGGTAAATCCCGATAATTCACGAGCAATGAGTGTGTTAACCTTTATATTATTCAATTTGAATACACTGCAGAAGCAGGCTAAAACTGTCAGTCGACATCTAAGATCACTAGAAATAACTCAAGTCACTCAGAATAGTAAGACTTAATTCAAAATTAGTTAATAACATTTGGTAACTTTAACAATACAAAACTTTTCAAAAGAAAACTAGTAGGAAAGTACCGTGATACAAGAACTTTAGATTTAAGACAATAAACAGTTCTCAGAATCCATGTTTAAAATTGAAATCGTTGATATAATCAAGAACTACTTTTTTGGATTACTAAAAGTGGTTTACCACTGAGTCCTAGAACTCTGTAAGTGAAAGGACTAGAAAATTATCGCTGGAGTTTTGGATATTGGTTTAAATTTTCCCCCTTTGGGTCCTCTCAAAAGCATTAATTGCCGGACTGACGCATTTCCGGTCCGGATCATGTTCACATAGTTATCACCAGATATTGCATACTCCATGTCATTTGCGTTCACTTTTGCTAGTCTACCATCGTTATGGGCCGTACTAGTCGATGTCCAGGATGCAAGCTAGTTAAGTCATCTCATACGTTTGGTAAGCCAGGACCCGAGTGTTCCGGTCCTTCAGCTCGTCCTGAGACCGAGAATGATGGGACAAACGAGGAATCAGACAATGCCTCCATAACTAACACTTCGCTGGCAGCCATCTTGGACTCAGTTAAAACATTAACAGCGGAGGTTCAATCTATTCGTGAGGAGACCTCGGAGTTACGGTCCTTGGTCCACCGTCAACCAGAGCAACCAACACACTCAACCTCTGGCGTCCAAAAACCCTCTACCAACGCCCAGGTTACTTTGCCTGAGCTTCGTGCGATGTCACAGCTAGCTTCGAAGGTGGATCAACGCGTGGCTCAACTCGATCTGGTTGGTTCGTCCTCCAGCGACTCTGATGCTGAAGTCGACAATGGCGCTACTTCTTCGAGATCTGCAAAAGCTAAGAAGGGTAAGTTCAAATCCGGCAAGGATGCCAAACTGACGAGCGATGTGGTTTCTCCTCAGTTTTGGCCACAGAGCTTTCTCTCTTTGACACATGCAAAATGTGACATCAAGTATGACGACCTCTCACTGGCCGAGTTTGTTGCTGGCTATACACAAATATTACAGTCTGCTGATATCTCCAGTCTGGAGAGCACTGAACGGCTCAAGCATCTAGTTTGTCTTATGTATTTTGCTGTGCAGTATGAGTGGTCTGCCGTGCTCACCTTCCATGGTGCCGTTTTTGCTTGAGATTGAATGCGGTCTGCTCACGTGGGGGGATTCATTCACCCATCTGGAAAGCCACACACTATATTGTTTGTTTGTTTTTTATTTCTCGTTTAAAGTATTTCATTATGGTTACAATTAATAATTAGTTTTAAAGAAATATATATGAATATAGAAATACAAAATTTGAATTCTGTAATAAAGATGGCATTGCCACGCATTCTGCATTTGCCGTTTTCAAAAGCTGATTATTTAACTGGAAAGGCGTTAATTTTGCTGATTCAGGATTCAAATAATCAGCGAGAGTTTTTCCTGACAAGGTTTTTGACAGACACTCGTAAAGTCAAAAGTTTGTTATGAATCTAAGCATGTAGGACAAGATTCAGTATTACTTATAAATTGTCTGAGTTCTTTTACACTTGTATCGCTTTAGCAAGACCGGTTTCGGACAAGTAATGACCTGTCCTTCTTCAGTTGCTCTCAGTAGTGAATATGTTTGTGCTCGAAGGTGTGCGAGCTAGCAAGAACTGTGATTCAAAGCGCTAGATCAGTCCTCTTTATACAAGTGAGGTGATACCTTGCCGTGATTGAGTTACGCTGTAATATTCAATGAGAAACAATTACTGTGTCCTACTTCCGGACATGATTCGCGGCAAAGTGTTGTCGGTATCATAGGCCGAGAACGGAGGCGCGAAATGTTTTGTTTCAAGGGATATTTTGTGTTCCCTTTTAGAGAACGAGTTAAAGTGCATAAAATCATGAAATTTCAAAGTATGAAATACGCTCCTCTGATATATTAAAACAGCTGAACTGGGAAAATCTAGAAACTAGGAGATCTAAGCAGTTGGCTGTTTTGATGTATAAAATTATGAACGGAAGCACACCAGAATATTTGTCCCGAATTTTTACAAATATATCCTCTGTTCACTCACATAATTTGAGAAATTCAACACAAAATATCTTTGTACCTAGGCCAAGGACCGAAGCTGGCCGTAGTAGCTTACATTACAGACGGGCTGTTCTCTGGAATAGTTTATGTCAGGATTTTAAAAGTAAAAGTAGTTTAAATTCTTTTAAGAATTCTCTATAGTTCATTATTTACATTCTTATTATACCTCATTTTGATAGATTTCTTTATATTTATATTAATATATTTATATTTGTATTTATATTTATACATACACGACTCTCTGGAAGAGCATGTAATATGAAGGGACTTTCGTGTTTTTTAAATAAAGTATTCATCATCAAATAAATGTCTTCTACCAGCTGCAAATGGCTTGATGGACTATCTTCGTCGTCACTGATAATCACTCATCGTTTGTGAAGAGGTTGAGTGGTTGTTGGGGCCATGTGCTCGACTGGTCCATGTGCAATCTGTAAGTTTACATTACAGTTTTCAAACTTTGCTCCATGGAAAACAGCTGAATCGCTTTCAAGAGAACCAAGGGAACTTGAGCGGCTTTCATGACTTGAATCGTTCAAAACTGGTTGGCTTAAAGGTGCTTGTATGGTGCTCGACTCAAAGCAAGCGACATTCGCCGTTGATGCTTGATTGAAGCTGACTTATACACATCTAGACTTTTCAGATTTCGATGGCCACTTAATTGTGCAACGTAGTGTTCTGGGATGTCTGCATCAAGAAGTCTAGAGATGCCAGTCTAGAGATGCCAGTCTTGCCAACAGAGTGGTTTGTTTGTTCCAGCATTTTTAATGGCCTTTGAAAGTAGCTTGCCGATCTCATTCTTTCCAAGAGGACTCTTTTTATACCAAACAATATCTTCTTTTTTCCTCTGGTGATTGACAACTAAGTAGAAGGGGGAGTCTAGTTGATTCATTTCAACAGGACGATGACTTAAGAAAGCCTTGTAGTATTTCACTGGACATCATTCGTTGCCTGTAGCTTGGGCTGTTGGATAAAATGCTCGACGTCCACTTGGATGGTCCTGGCCTTGCCTTGTCTTCGATCCCCTTTCAGATTTCCATACTAGAACTTCATTGGCCATTTCTGGATCCTTTTCAAACGAAACATCTCCCCAGAGGAGCCTTCTACTTTCGTCTCTCGCCCTGAATCCAAAGTGCTTTGAAAGTAACCACCAAAGTGTGCGCTGTAAGGCTGTTGGGTTTGAATCACCGAGTTATCCTTCAGCAAATAACTTGTCCTCTTCATCGTCTAGTACCTGCCAGCTTGCTTTAGGACGATTGCCTTTGCCATATTTAACAACCAACTGCTTTCTTTTTGAAGCAAGGACCTCTCTAGACAGCTTGAACTCATCTCCCTTTAGAATGTTTGCGTTTGAGCCTTGGGTGTTTAGATGCCTCTGTATGAAGTTAGGGTGGTCATACTGGTCACCATTTTTCTTTGTGATGGTTTTGAAAAAGGAGCAAAGAAGAAGATTCAGTTCGTCCCAAGGTATGTCTTCCAATTTTCTCATTTCATTTTTGGTAATACAAAATCTTTGCCAGACCCCCAGGTCGTATTTTGTTTTTTCTTTGGTATTTTTGGATTGTTGCTCTGTAACAAAGTCACGAAACTCGGCAACACTTTTCGAGTCATTTTCTTTGTTTAGATCTTCAATTGCGTTATCGTAGGCTGTTTGAAGCTCGGCATCGGTAATTTCGTTTCCAGAGAAATCCAAATTGATTGAGAATTGTGGCTCCTCTAAGTTGTTGCTGTTTTGTTCGTTCATTTCAACTTTTAGTTGTATAAACAGAGAGGCAGGACAGAAAAATTGGCCAGAAGAAAAAAGCCAGTCCTGGTCCGGAAAGCAAGATGTCATGGATGGATAACTTAGCATCAGTACGACAGCCATTTCCTAAAGATGATTGCATTGTCGCATTTGACAATGATCAAATCATCCAAGGCAAGTGGAAAGTTAAAGTTCAGGAAAAAGCCAGGGTCAGCATTTTGACAAGTGTATGCCAAGCTGTCATAAATACTGATGGAGTTTTACAGAAAAGAGGTGATCTTTCACCAAGATGAGCCTATTTGATTTTTGAAGTAGACTTTGTATTACTTTGTAAACAGCATAGACCATTTCACGGATACCGTAGCTCAACCTCGGCCTCATCACAGTGCAATATATTCTTTTGAAATATAGTACAGCCCATGGAATTTTGATGTGCTTTAATTGTCCGTTGATGTGTAAATTCCTTACATTACCGTGGAATGTACATAATATTCTAAAGAATAATTACACTGTGACGAGGCTGAGGTTGAGCTACGGTATCCATGAAATGGTCTATGGCTGTGGCAGAAATTTCAAGTGCCTTTATTCTGTAGATACCACAGTATTGTTTGGTAATCATTTTGAGTGGTTTTGATGTTAATGCTTTTGAATAAGTCAAATCAGCAAAACACAAACTGAAGAGTTGTATGCATTTCACAAGATCTTTAAAATAATCATTGCAAAAATATGACATTGTGTAAATTCACAAAGCAATCTTATATACATGTTGGTCAGGTGTTAATGGTTTGTTCAATCCTCACGTCATGTCCTTTGACTGTTTTGCTCTTTATACCAGTCATTGGACTAGGGTTCTGAGCACACTTTCTGAAAGATTGGCACAATAAGTGTTAACACTCATTCGGTAAAAGTAACAAAAATCATTATAGTGTTATCTGTTTTGCTCAGGAATTGGCACAAGCAGCTATCTTCTTTAAGTAAAACGTATACAGAGAAGCTGGAAGAAGCACTACAAACATCATATGAAGATGAGAAAATTCTTAAAGCAGAGGTGAGCAGATTAGTGTTTGCTACATACAAGTAACATAACAGTAACATACAAGTTGTGCAGATATGTAGTATTTTGGTGAAAATTATCTAAGAGAATTTAAAGAATTGCTTAAAAGTAGCCTCCAAGCTCCAACGCCTCCAAACTCCATCATCTGTCCTTTTTAAGTTATGGCCTACAATGTGTACTTACAATGGGTTTTCCTTTCAGATTCAATATCATGTGATACAATGTTTTCAAAGTTAATGTTCTTTTTCTCTATCACAGAACAAGGTTGTGATCCAAGAATGTCTTGAGGCTGTGGTTTCCCAGCAAAAAGTGGTAAGAAAATGGTATTGTGGATGAGATTGATGTACAAATTCAGGAGAAAGAAAAGGATAAAACCACCAGAGTCTGTGGGAATTGTGGGACTGAAATGCCAAAGCAAAAAAGAATATGCATCAATCAGGCTTGTAAAGTGAACTTAAAGAGTGTTGAAAATATGTTATCTGGTGAAAATATATTAGGAACAGCTACAGTTAATCCACCGACACAGTTCAACTACCGATACAAAGAAAAAGAGCAGTCCGTGTCAGTGGAAGATGGCACTCTAAAATCTCAAGTGAGGACTGTGTATGAAGATTACAAAATTGAGTGGGAACATGTTTAGGTTTTTGTTTTGTTTTATAGAATTGATCGTGCTTTATATCCAGATGACCTGAAACATTTCCTCAATCAAACTGAATCAATTTCCACAAGTTCAAATCAATCAAAAGGTGAAGGACTAGATGCACAGCTCGAGGGAGTTAATAAAGCTTCAAAAGCATGGGCTGTAGGAGCATCGCAGTGGCTGCAAATATTCAGAAATCATGATAATCTTTTTGAAGTATGTTTACCTTAGTCTCACAAATGTGTACAGCTGTACTCTGACATATCTAGAGGTTTCACTGCAATGGTTTATCTAATCATCACTGTTTTCCTAAATGTTATCTTAATGCTATGTTTTCACCTACGAAAAAATTTTCTGACAAGCCTTAATGTGAAAGATCCTCGTGATGACCAAGACGCAGAGATAGCTTAGAAGAAGAGATCAAAGTCTGGAGAAGTAAGCTAAGAGCTGAAAGGTATTTAATTTTTTACCTTTGGTGATAAAAATATTAATTTGGTATAGTTGGCTGAGCAGTGAGAGTACTTGCCATTCACCACTAATCTTGTCTAGGTTTGAGTCCCAGTTAGGGATGCTTGAGTATGATGTAAATTTAGGCTAGACCCAGGCTTTTTTGAGCCTACTCCACTGTGGTAAAACATAGTCCAAAAAAACTTGCACGTGCATGTGTTACATCAACCAATAACTGAAAATGATATTTAAATTAAAGTGCCTGCTATTGTCTTTTGACAAATGCACAAGGAAGTTCTTCTGGACTCTGTTTTACCAGAGCACAGTGGAATAAAAAAAAAGACCTGGACTAATGTGAACTAAGTTTGTTGGATGTGTTGTTCTCAAACATACCAGGTTCTCAAACATACCAGATTTTTCTCCCTCATCAAAAATCAGCATGCGAGTTGAGCATTTTATGCAAAATATTTAATGTAGTGAAGTATTGGGTGTAAATACCATTCATTCCTCCATCCATTCCTCCATCCATCCATTCATTCATTCATGCTGCATGCATGAATTCATTTATATATTTATATACAGCAGTTTGCAAAAAGTCTGGACCCCCTCTATACATAGGGATAGGATTATATATCAAAAGCTGTGAAGAAATTATGGGATATACTGGCTGATATTTTTTTCATGAAGCTCTGATACTAGGCAACTCGAAAAAAATAAAATCAGTGAAGCTAACCCATAATTTCTTTGCTACTTTTTTGATATATATTTATATATACTTGAGGGGTCCAAAGTTTTTGCAAAATGCTGTATTTATTCATTTATTTCAAATAAACAATATATACTTAATTGCTATTTCAGATATCTTAATTGCCCCAAAGCTGTCAGAATCCATACATCTCTTGATGGGAAGACAGTCCTTGACAAGGATCTATTGAAATTAACCGAAATTCAATTGGAGAACAGAGAAAATGTTTTTCATGGTGTTTTTCTGGATGGAAAACAACGCACAGAGCTAGACCTTACAGAGGTTTACGTCACAGTTGTAGAACGAGAAAAGAAAACAGCCATTAAAAATCTTACCAAGCCGAAGATCCTCTAAAAAGTTAGTGAAAAGCTTGAGGTTCTGCCCAATGGTGTACTAAAGTCAAAGTTCTTAGATAAGTTCAATTTGTACAGTAAGAGGGTAGATGCCACTACCAAAGCAAATATTTTAGCCTTACATGATGAAGTGGAAGAGGAATTTAAGAATGCTATTGAAAATAGTGATGAAGTGAAAGATGATGTAAATGTACATTTTGATTATGGTAGTTATATACCAAGCTTTTTTTATTCCAACAAGAGATGCATATAAATTCAACATCATCTTTTTATTAGAAATTTATTACTGTGTATATATGTATATACATATATAGTGCGCGGCCTTTGGTGCGAGAGGTCCCGAGTCCGATCCCCTCAGACCTCACATCCTTGTTTCGACTTCTTTCCAATCTGTGTAGCTTTAATTAGCTTTAAATACCCTAAAATGGAGCACTGATGGAGAGAGGGGAGTAAAATGAGTGCACCGTCGACCTCAGGTTTGTCATTTGAATTATTGTTACGAGTTATCAACGTTAAATATGGTCGCTCTATATATATAAAGAAAATGTAATTATACATAGAGAAAACTTGTCTTTTTAATAAATTCATATTCCCATTTATTGGTCATTAAGCAGAAATTGTCTGAAAAGTGAGTGATTTCCAGCAAGGGCTTCAATAAAATGTAAGCTTTGAGAGTAGGTGTTTGAAAGGTGATCAGCAATATCAGGTCTGAATGGAAACTTGGGATCTCCTGATTTCTAAATGCCTTTCAAACAGCTAGACCAAGTGATATTTTGAGGTAAAATATGGAGGTATGGGCAGGTACAGGATCATTCTTGAAAAGGGGATATGCTACAGAAATAACTATTGAGAAGTAAAAAGGCAAGCCTAAAGGTGTCTAAGCTAAGGAGTGGGACAGCAATCCTGGGTATGAAAAACTGGATATTGATTTCAAGAGTAAAATCTAATGGATCTCTTCAGAGTGATGGTACACAATTCTTAGTACCACAAGAAAATGAGATCCCATTTAATAATTAGCCATTATTCTTTCTCTTGCATTAGTTACTTTAGTTTTGATAATAATCAATGTCATATCATTACCTGTGATTTTTGGAAAAATGTAACTGCAACAAATGTTGTAGGTGTTAAACATGACTGTCTTGTCATTTTTGTATCTACTGCAGAATGTAGTAGATACTATGTCATCGTGTTGAAAATGAATATACTTCATGCTTCACTCAAATTATGAGATCACGGTATATTGGTATTCACCAGAACATGTGTGAGTTTCGACACGAAGTTCTATGCTTGTTAACAATAGAAAGTGTTAACAATAGAAAAGTCGGAATATTTTCGGAAAATACACGGGAACACGGCCGACATGACGACTGTTGACAAGTTTGACAGGAATTCAAGTCAAAAATCTTGGTAAGTGATGTTTTTAACAATGTTTTTATGTCCATTGATAAGGCTCAGCTTTAATAGAATGTGCCAGGTTTATTCTTATGGAGAATTTTTAAATCATTATTCAATTTTGAGGTCGTTTTTGAGCCGGTAAGTCAATACAATATTGAAGTGTTCATCTCGATTTCATTTGAGCCTTTCGCAAATGTTCTATCTTTTAGCAACGGTAAACAAGTTTACACCGATTGCATGTAAACTATCATCAAATAATTCACTTCATTATATAATATTTCAGCTCCTATTTAAATAAAAAAATGTAATGGCCTACAGTATGTACGAAGACCTCAAACCGTGGATCTTGATTGCAAGGCCAAACAAACACTAGCAATTCCTTTAATAAAACCTATGACACTGTCTATGAAAGCTCTCTCTACTGATGGTCGACGTAAAAACATTGTTAAGAATATCACTTACCAAGTTTTTCCGAACATTGAATTTTCGAGGACATAAGTTGAGGTAATAACAAACTGCCCTGTCCAACTCCATAAAATTCTTCAACATTCTTCATGTTTTTCTTTTCAATGCATTTCACATTGTCAAAAATATTTCTATAACACGTCTGCAGTAGATACATGCACCTTTCAGGTGCCTTTTATTTATTTAGTTTCTATTTTTTGACTGTTTGCATATTTGCTTTTCCTATTCACTTCCTTTCTAATGGAAGAATAACAGGGACGGGTTTGTCAGTAAGAACATCCAGAAGACGAGAGGGCGCATTCCTCACACTATCATTCATGTGCGAACTCAGGCTTCTCCTTGTTGAGCATTGGATTATTTTTCCTGCCCTCGATGTACCTGGTGTTTCGCCCGGAAGGTGACTAGGCGTTTTGACAAGAGGCAGTACCATGCATTTATCTTGCAGCGAAGTTTCCTTTACTTCTTTGGAATCTTTACTTTGTAGCTGACCTTTCATATATTGATCTTTGAGACTTCCTGTGCCAAAGAAGCGGCGCTCATGATCAATGTCTACAATGAGTAGAACGTTGACGCCAGTCATCTTGTGTAGGGCATAACATTTCTTGAACAGGGTATTGCGTCGTTTCGACAAACAGGTGGATCTCGCTTTTCGTTTGTCTATCATTTCATATTTCTCTTTCGTTCTTGATTTAATTTTCTTTGAAACATCTGTAGCCTGTGTACAGTTTGCGTCTTCGAAGCTTTCATTGGGTCTATACAAATACAATAACTGATTACTTGTAATATTCAGTAACAATGATAATATTCAATTGCGTATTTTTAGCATTTTATAATACGATCAAATGCGCATTACAAACAATGGAACAAAACAAATAAAAATCCCTAACTATATTCACTACCAACAATTTGAAGCTAAGCCAATAGTTACTACATATAATTCACAAAGGGTGCAAACAGGATGGCTCACATATCCTCGCTCTTTAAAAGCGGGATAGTTGACAAGATTATCCTACATTCAAAGTTAAAACAACTTACCTTGCTGTATTCAATACATTTTGGTTATTTTCCACTTTACGATTTTCCTGATCCAACATTGTGATGATTGTGATCTCTCCTTCACGTGAAAAGTAAATTCATAGCATGATATCACAGCATGTAGTTCTATTTCATCCAATTGCAGAACATCCTTGTCACCTTTGAATTTGGTTTGACCAATTACTTGCACGTTTGACCTGTCAAATCTGAACAACTTTGATCTATTTCCCGCAAGTTGCTTTGGTCAAAGGTCAGCCAAACTAGAAGTTGCAGTCGACAAACTAGCAAACACACGCTTATACTATTGATTGTTTCTAATCATTTGTTATTGGAATAACTTCCCTAGGCATCGGTCATGGCCAAGAGAGGTATGCGATCATTGTTCACTGCGCAATCATATTCATAATGAAGATGAAGTGGCTAACAAATGCTAAATATCAAAATCCTCTAACAGTGCCACGAATTTCCTTTGCTTTCAGCTTGTGATGATTCTATATCAACTGTGCATATAACTAATGGAAAAATCAAAGGGTAAGATTATTATAAAAAAGCGTGAATCGCAGATCAGAATACAATCGATTGATTTTGGTGTTTCCCCATGATTACTTTGATTTCAGATACCACGTGTTTAAAATCAAATGTGCCGTAGGCATAGAGGTAGAAGTAAGGCAGGAGAAACAAGGTCTTGATGACAAAGCACTGCTTTGCTTTATTCCGAATAAAATACCAGAGGAGTATGAAAAAATAAAAATGACTTCAAAATCAACGAAGAAGACATATTTAATGAAATATGTGCAAGGAAAACCCATGGGAAGGGTTCAATACTTCCTCAATAAAGCCTTCTTAGACTTGATGGAAGGCAAGGCTCTTTAAATCAAAGGGTGAGACTTAACTATAAGAATTGCTTACACAGGTTTATGGTTCTAAACACTCACTTCTACCATAAATTTTTTGTTGTGATACTTTAGAAACTTCAAGTGATACAAAGCAGACTTTGCTGATTGTTTACAGTAAGCTGCATAAACTGATTGGATAGAATTTGATTTTTGACGAGTGCGTGGATGGGTACAATTTGAATTCTATTGTTTGAGAGCCTTGCGCGCGCAATGGCCAAGTTACTAAAAATAGCCTTAGCCGTCACGAACATCGCACAGACATCAATACTGAGTTTCGCTCTCTTAGTATTATGGTCTCTTGACTGTATCAGTCCCTTCCATTACTGTCTTCCCCCCCCCCCCAAGGCAAGCCCCATGGCATTAGACTTTTTGAAAAAAAACCAAAACAAAAACAGAATAAACAGGACAGTCTATTTATAACCAGTATGTGTACAATTTTTTCACAGGTTAAATATAATCACTCCACTAATGTATAGACAGTAATAACTATACTGTTATATATGTATAAAACTTGATAAAATTTTAAACATAACTTAATTATATCCAATCAATAACAAACATATGAGGAATGACAACACAAAAGGGGTCTTAAAGGTTGACCATAAGATAGGCTGTAACGCACGGTGCGCAAGTCGACCCCGTTTTGGCATTCTCAGCGCTACAACCATAGCTGGTCCAAGGAAAAACACTGTACGCGTCCAAACATGCATCCCATAATGCATTTCTTCCGCTGGATCAGATACAGCGGAAGAAAAGGATTATGGGCATCCATGAAAAATTGGACAGCACCCATCCCCTACTCTTAGTCTTAGAAATTTCTTATAAGTGCCGAGCCCCCCTCGCTAACAGGCCCCAGACGGCACCGATTGCCTTCTTTACAGTTCAAAACTCGCCGAAATGGCCTTGTTGGCTTGGGGGATGCATCACAGAACGACCAGAGAAGCCTCAATACTCCGGAGATCACAGTTGAACCTTGTCGCCGTAATTACTGTGACTCGTTCTTCGTAAAGTCGCTTCCCACTCCTGAGTTCTTCCAGGAGTTTGTCTCCGCCGTCTTTCCTTGCTTAATGATGCAAGTCAAGCGACTTCTGTGCTACAAAATGACTCGAAAAAGCACTTAGAAGCTGAATTCAGGCCACGATCAGTACGCTCACCGAACGTAAACCCTAGAATTCGTCAGGCGTCACTGGATAAGTGAGCCTTCAGTCTTCTAGAACAGCACCAAATTGACAGTTACCTTGACAACTATTGTTTCTCTTTCCCGTTTTTTTTTCTTTTTCTTCTCTCTTTTTCTGTTTCACAAACACATTTTTTCTGTTTCTCTTTCTTTCCTCTTTCTCATTTGTTAGTTATTTCTTTTTTTAAGTTTGTTTTTGGTTCCCACTAATTGGCAAAAGAAATCCGAACAACTATTAATTGTCTTTGTTTTCTGTTTTGTTTTTCCTTCTTACCTTCTCTCTTACCCAAGCGCGCTCTGCAGTTTTTCTGTTCATTTTTCTTTCTTTTCTCTCTGTTTCCCCCCCCCCTCTTTTGAGAGTTTCGTTGTTGTTGTTGTTGTTCTCTCTCCTATCTTCGCCGAGAAATGACCAAAAAACCCCTAAAGATTGCTGTTAAAGCGGCAAATCTGAAAGATGGTACATCAAAGGGGTCTTAGTAGACAAGACCCCTTTTGTGTTGACACCCCTCATATTGTTACTATAACCAACCAAGATGACCGATTCTCGAGCTAAAGGGCGATCACAGCCTGTGTTTTGCAGCATGAATGCAAAGTATGAGACATTCGGTGATTTTGAGTTGATCTAGAGAGAGTTCCAAGGAAACGCCAAATTAAGTGTACAAGGCTACTATAACCAACCAAGATGACCGATTCTCGAGCTAAAAGGCGATCACGGCCTGTGTTTTGCAGCATTAATGCAAGGTATGAGACATTCGGTGATTTTGTGTCGATCTAGAGAGAATGCCAAGGAAACGGCGAATTAAAGTATACAACATGAGGAATGACAACACAAAAGGGGTCTTAAAGGTTGACCATAAGATAGGCTGTAACGCACGGTGCGCAAGTCGACCCCGTTTTGGCATTCTCAGCGCTACAACCATAGCTGGTCCAAGGAAAAACACTGTACGCGTCCAAACATGCATCCCATAATGCATTTCTTCCGCTGGATCAGATACAGCGGAAGAAAAGGATTATGGGCATCCATGAAAAATTGGACAGCACCCATCCCCTACTCTTAGTCTTAGAAATTTCTTATAAGTGCCGAGCCCCCCTCGCTAACAGGCCCCAGACGGCACCGATTGCCTTCTTTACAGTTCAAAACTCGCCGAAATGGCCTTGTTGGCTTGGGGGATGCATCTAGACCGTATTCTGTGCCACCAAAATGTGCTTAGAAAACGATTTCCGTTGCCCAGGAGCTAGAACTACTTTGAAATGACAAAATCCATAGTTTTTTACTTACTGAATACGAATTTGCTTGTTGTCACCTCCAAAAACCTGCAGTTTTTTCGTAAAAGCCTTCGAAAGTTCGAGATAACTCTTAAGAAATTTCCCCATCCGCCATCTTGTTTTGTGCATGACCGCTGACCTAATTTGAAAATATGGCAGCTTTGCCAAGCTGTTTAATCCATTTTAAAGGAGAAGGTCTTTTAACTACCTTGACAGAGACTTCATTACTAAAGCTTTTGAAATATCATGGCCTTTGGTTAACACTAGATGGTGAACAGAGAGAAATTGCAGAGAAAACTTCGAATATAATAGAAAATATCCAGTCTATCGATCCGCCCACTGATTACTTACAGACCTTACAGTACCTCAGGAAATGTTATTCTAAATTTACAAATATAAAATATACTCTTATAAATCGTGCCCAAGCAAGGGTTACTACCAAGAAAGAAGCTACAAAGGCTGAGAGTGACTACAGTGAGACGGAGTCAGAGGAATCGCCGGCTCCAGTAAGAAAATTACTAAGATCGTGTGTCACACCTACCAGTAAGTCCAGTAAGTCAAGCTGTCTTGGCCTCCAATTTTGCATCATATGTAATCAACAGTCATACATCACTGAATCGGTAAGTTTTGGATGAATAAAGGGTACAACAACCATTGAATACTTCGCAGAGTTTGACATATGCACAAATGCAGGAAAAGAATACAACACAGGTAGCCCAATTTGTACAATCGATCAATCATAGACACGTCTATAAACTTTTCTTTTTTTCTTTATAGACCCTGTGTCTCTCTGTGCATTAAGTTTTGAAAAATATACGTATGAATAAAAAAAATGAAAAAACTCATGGTCTTTAGTGGAGAGAGAAAAGGGAATTAAAATTTCTGTCCAATAAAATAAAGACAGCGCGTGCGTTTTTTAAAAGTATGAAATCAAGAGTGTCAACGCATCCCCCCCCCCAACAGAGTGAGTGCTAGTGTGTTTGTGAGGCAAGGGGTGTTCAGATTTAAGTTTTGAAAAATATACGTATGAATAAAAAAAAAGAAAAAACTCATGGTCTTTAGTGGAGAGAGAAAAGGGAATTAAAATTTCTGTCCAATAAAATAAAGACAGCGCGTGCGTTTTTTAAAAGTATGAAATCAAGAGTGTCAACGCATCCCCCCCCCCCAACAGAGTGAGTGCTAGTGTGTTTGTGAGGCAAGGGGTGTTCAGATTTAAGTTTTGAAAAATATACGTATGAATAAAAAAATGAAAAAACTCATGGTCTTTAGTGGAGAGAAAAAAGGGAATTAAAATTTCTGTCCAATAAAATAAAGACAGCGCGTGCGTTTTTTAAAAGTATGAAATCAAGAGGGTCAACGCACCCCCCCCCCCCAACAAAGTGAGTGCTAGTGTGTTTGTGAGGCAAGGGGTGTTCAGATTTATGTTCAATGTGGTTAAGTGTAAGTGTGTGTGTAAGTAAGCGGCGCGAGGGGGGGGGGGTCTATGATCGGAAGATAAATGAATCATATAGTACAAACAAGGAAAGCAGGGGGCTATAGTTCCCCTATATACTAGTCCCCTTCTGAGGCAGCATTATAAGACATTTGATCATTTAAAACGCTCAATTTTTATTTAAACAGTTTAACCTTTGAATGATTTTCGGCCTCGTATGTTGGTAGTTCTCACTGTTTGGGCTTCCTGTCTTCCTCTAGTTAGCTTATTTGATATCTTAAAACCATTTATTTTTTCCTTTGATAGGGGACAAAAAAGCGCACCCTAGATAAGCTCGTTTCTGCTGAAACAATAGACGGAGGGAAACTTCGTGAGGCTGCAACAAAGAAGGAAGATCAAAGGATTTTAATTCAAATTCTAGAGAAGGACTGTGTGGCTTTAGAAGTGAAGTATCACAAAAAGTGTTACAAGAACTATACTTCATTTCTATACAATGGCCCACTGGAATCAGAAGCAGAATCTGTCGTTCATTCTTATGGTTAATATCCAAATATGAAGTCCTTTGATCTACTTTTTAAATATGTAAAGAATGAAATTATAGAATATCAAAATATCTATTAAATGAGTAGGCTTAAAGCTGAATTTGTAAAGACTGTGAGACAAGTTGAAAATGAGGATGCATTAGGTTATCGAACTTACCGTCTAAAGGAACGTTTAAAGGATAGGTTTCCACAACTTGTGTTCCACACTCCAAAAGTCCGCAACAAGAGCGAAATAGTTTGTCGACGACTTATGTCAAGGAAGTGTTGCGAAGAAGATGCTTACAAATGTACAAAGCCATGTCGAAACAGAGGATGAGCTAGTTGAAGAGGAATACGAATCAGTATGGAGAGCGATAATCGAGTACCATTAAGAGAGTACTACTCGGTTGCCTTAGAGCTTAGAGAACATATCCGTAGTTACGCTTCTTCTTGGTACGAAAGCTGGCCTCCACTCTCTTCAGATATAACAGTTGATAGTTTTAAAAAAGTGGTGTCTCCTTTGCTATTTGGGTGCTTGGATGTTAAGACGATCCTGAGGACTCCCATTACGTTGACATGGATGAGAAGATCAGAGTTAAGCTATTTTCGCTGTGTCAGGACGTGGTTTATAACAGCTCAAGAGGCAAGACCCAGACATCAAAGTCCCTAGCGCTATCAATAGCTGTCAGGCAGATGACTGGATGTTCGGGTCTAATTAATGTATTAAGTGGCTTAGGACATTGTGTATCTTTGTCATCGACTATGGCTTATGACACTGCCATCGCGCAATTGAACATTGAAACATCTACAATAATACCTAAGGAGATCATACCAAACCAACCCATCAACCTAATTTATGACAACAACGACTTTGGCGAGGAAACAACGAAACAGACCCATGTAACTAACGGCATCATTACCCAGAAGATAATTTCAGAAGACCTGTTCCGATGATGCTCTTCCACCGAATGCTGACGGTCTACTAAAGCACATTGAGCGCGCAAATTACCAAGCAACTGCGTGGAACAGCTGTTTGTCTTCGAGGTTAGATCTACCACCGCCCGTGGGAAACGGGTGGAAAATCTCAGACGCCGGCCAAGTAGAAATCCTTTGGATGACCAAACCCTCTGCCCCCGATTCACTTATCGAATGTGTCTCGTGTAAATGCAAGTCAGGATGCAAAACACTGCGTTGTTCTTGCCGGAAGTCGGGTCTCACCTGCACAGATGTCTGCGATTGTGTAGACTGCAGCAATGGCAAAGAAGAAGAGAGCCTCCCAGACGAAAACGAAGAAGAAGAATCTGATTCTAACTCCGACTCTGACTCCGACTCCGAATTTGCTGAAGAGCTAAGAGACTGAATTCATATACGCGCTTTTAAAATAATTAATTAGACTGGGAAAAAAATACGTTTTATTGTATTTAACGGTTCGAGCGAGTTTTTTTCCTATGCCATATGATCTGATAATTTAAGAGAAACGAAAGTGTTTTTCTTAACTAACAATAGAAATGCAATCAGAATCGGGTATTACTACACATTCAATGTATTTTATGATAAGTAGTAGCATGAATTAGATTAGTAGTACGCTTCTATGACTGAATTAGTACTTACTCACAAGCGGACTCTTTAAGATTTTTTTTATTCCAAATAAATTTTTCACATTTTTTTCCACTTTTTTATAATTCTCAATCTGTGAATATATGAAATGATTGTTATAGATAAATAATTACTTCATAAAATCACATCAATTTTTATCTAAAACCGCCCTTTCGCGCGCGTTTTAGCAAAATTTGAGCCGATTGTCAGCGGTTATTCGAACAAAAACAAGATGGCGGATGGGGAAATTTCTTAAGAGTTATCTCGAACTTTCGAAGGCTTTTACGAAAAAACTGCAGGTTTTTGGAGGTGACAACAAGCAAATTCGTAATTCAGTAAGTAAAAAGCTATGGATTTATGTCATTTCAAAGTAGTTCTAGCTCCTGGGCAACGAAACTGAACGAAAATCGACCACAGAATACGGCCTAATCACAGAACGACCAGAGAAGCCTCAATACTCCGGAGATCACAGTTGAACCTTGTCGCCGTAATTACTGTGACTCGTTCTTCGTAAAGTCGCTTCCCACTCCTGAGTTCTTCCAGGAGTTTGTCTCCGCCGTCTTTCCTTGCTTAATGATGCAAGTCAAGCGACTTCTGTGCTACAAAATGACTCGAAAAAGCACTTAGAAGCTGAATTCAGGCCACGATCAGTACGCTCACCGAACGTAAACCCTAGAATTCGTCAGGCGTCACTGGATAAGTGAGCCTTCAGTCTTCTAGAACAGCACCAAATTGACAGTTACCTTGACAACTATTGTTTCTCTTTCCCGTTTTTTTTTTCTTTTTCTTCTCTCTTTTTCTGTTTCACAAACACATTTTTTCTGTTTCTCTTTCTTTCCTCTTTCTCATTTGTTAGTTATTTCTTTTTTTAAGTTTGTTTTTGGTTCCCACTAATTGGCAAAAGAAATCCGAACAACTATTAATTGTCTTTGTTTTCTGTTTTGTTTTTCCTTCTTACCTTCTCTCTTACCCAAGCGCGCTCTGCAGTTTTTCTGTTCATTTTTCTTTCTTTTCTCTCTGTTTCCCCCCCCCCTCTTTTGAGAGTTTCGTTGTTGTTGTTGTTGTTCTCTCTCCTATCTTCGCCGAGAAATGACCAAAAAACCCCTAAAGATTGCTGTTAAAGCGGCAAATCTGAAAGATGGTACATCAAAGGGGTCTTAGTAGACAAGACCCCTTTTGTGTTGACACCCCTCATATATTTACAAACATGAATTGTTTATTCACACTGATTGTCATAGCATTAGTATTATTTTTACATTAGGAATGTCTTGGTAACAGAAAAATCTGGAACAAAAACATTTGGAGAAAAACATTTGTCAATAGTACAGTATGTTTTGGAAGTCCATTAATCTAATTCAGTTACCGTAATCTCTAATGAGTAAGCTAAAATAAACTATAACTCGATTCATTTTGGTCGATCATTTTGTGTTTGTCAAGAGACCAAAAATAATCAATAGGCAGAAAAATATTAAATAGCCTCTGACAATCTGAAGTGGTTTTAAAAATCTTGTCATGACTCAGAATTCGATGACAAATAATCGAGATTAACTGGTAAGTCTTCGAGTCAGCTTTTCTGTCAAGAAATCCGGCTCAATTTCACTGACTCAAATATACAACAAAGCCAAATAACATCGAGAATACCTAAGACTTTTCCAAAAAAATCCAAAGTGAAAGTAAAGACATAAATGCAAATGAAATCCACACGAGATTTTATACATAAATTGACATCTCAATCGTTGTAAAACAAACCCTGTGTTTACGACTGACTTTCACGCTCAAAATATTTTGCAAACCACCCCAAATCCTGAACGATTCCTTAAAAACAAACTCCTAACACATTATAGAACACTCAAATTCCAGTCCAATAACAGAAAAACGATGCAAATTGTTAAAAAAAAGGAACAAACATCGTTTACTTACCAAGTTCAAGTTGTCAAGCTGTCGCGAAAATGACCTGGGTGACAAGTGTGATCGCACTGTAGCTCGAGTTCGTAGTTTGTTCATCGAAGTCTCGTAGACATTCCATTCCACCCCAAAAAAACACAAATTTATTGAAAAATGCCTTACTTTTCACACAAATGGTAATATTAAACCAGATATAAAATCAAAGCGAAATAAAAAATTGCGTAAAATATGTCAAGAGGTCAACGACATATTTCCGTTCTCAGTTCGTAAAAGCCGAACGCTTCACGGAAAGTAACTGACTTACTTACACACTCGATGACATAGTGGTTATGGCTTACAGCCAATAACCACAAAAAACAATACGATTATAAAACAGAATTTAGGTGCTTCTGCTAGCCACATTGCAGAAAAAATGATGCGTTCTCTTAATGCAGATATTAGGGACCTTACGCAACCACGACGGCAACGTGGACGACGACGGCATAAAACAATGCCTTTAATTACAAAATACAATAAATGCACATGCAAATGTGTAGAACTGCAAAGATATCGACCGTACTCTTCAAAACTACAACGTGAAAATTCCAGATTTCACGCTCTACCGAGAACGGCAACTTGTAGAAGTAAATCAGCTTATTTTTCGTTCGCACAGAAAACTGATCTTTCATTTTCATTTATTTCAAGATTCTAAGTCTGAATTTCACATGAAAATGAACAAGCCAAAGAAATGATGCTTTCCAACGTAACAACGTGCAGTTGGAAAGCGTTTTCATTACGGTTCTGAGTTTATTATGTATTTTCTCATGAAAATTCTATTATTCTCAGTTAACGCATCATTTAATATGCTAATACATTAGTATTTAAGAAGTCGAGTTGTTAAGAACTTTCTCTCGCTTGTTGGACAGCCTACACAAAGATAGTGGCCAAACTGAGTTAGAAGTATCGTCATGATGGAACCATTGTCAGATTTAACTTTTGCTGGGACCTCTACTGCTATTCCTATTACTTCTTTTGGTCCTGTCAGTACTCCTTCTATTTCTGGTACAACAACTACTACGAGTGGAACTAGTACCTCCACTGCTCCTCCAGATTTTGTTACTTTTCAACGCTTCCTGTCGTCTGAACTTCAGACTTTCAAAGAGGATCTTAATCGTCAAAATGATGAGTCAATTAATGATGCTGTTAAGAGAATGCGCTTCGAACAATCTTCTAGACATCAATTTAAGTCAAAGGGCAACGAAGAACAGTTTCGCCACTCAGAAAAGGTCGCCGCACACGTGGACACCGCCATTCGTGGTTTAGAAACGGGAAAACTATTTCAGGTTAGAGAAGCCTTAGAAGAAGGTAAGAACTTAATTTCTACAAGAATGAAGCATATCGTCTTAGCTGATATGCATGGCTGGGATTTTGGCACCGAGTATAAACTTGATCCCATTGCCGACGACGACTCGGATGAAAAACGAATTCGTAAAGTTTTGAAATCTGTTGAATCTCAAAGAGAGAAGAAGAAAGCAGAAAAAGCGAAGAAGGCGAACAAGTTCAAATTTAAGAACTCTAGGCGCAATGTCACTATGCGTAATGAATTTAGTTCTAATTATCCTGTGAATTTTAATTGTTATATTTGTGGTAAACCCGGCCATTTTTGGCGTTCTTGTATCTATCGTTCAAGGGTCTCTCCTACAACAGGAGCCATCCCAACTTTGCCCACAAGACCTATGCAGTTCCAGCCAGCCGCACTTCCTTCACTACCTACCATCGTTCCTCCAGCACTACCCTCAAAATGATTGTATCCTTGTTGAAGATCCAATTTCTCATGTTGTAGATGTTTGCAATTCTGATGTGTTTGAGTGTCTTCAATACAAGCGTGCTTATGATGTCAATGCTTCACGTTCTCAGTCAGTTCAAGGGCGTATACCTGCTAACAAGGATTGGTGGTTTAAGAACTTGCAGTTATCATCTTTAGTGTTAGGTGTTTTAAATAATGAGTATTATCTTCCTTTTGTTTTCGTTCCGCCTAGTTGTTTCATTCAAAACAATCAAAGCGCTTTGGCGAATAATGATTTTGTTATTAAGGCTATTGATGAATTACTAACTAATAGATGTATTGTGGAGGTTATGTCTCCTCCTTATTGTTGTAATCCTTTGTCTGTTGTTGCAGGACGCAAACTGCGCTTAGTTTTAGATTTAAGTAGATCAGTAAATCCTTAAATTAAGCCCTTTAAGTTTAAGTACGAAGGTTTACCTACTCTGTCTGTTATGTTTAGAGATAACTTTTGGTTCTTTACTTTCGACATAGAGTCTGGATATCATCATTTAGATATTAATATGAATTATTGGAAATATTTAGGTTTCTCTTGGTGTTTTTCAGGTATTCCAAGATATTTTGTCTTTGGAGTTTTGCCATTTGGTCTGTCTTCTGCCTGCTATTTGTTCACCAGAATGTTTAGGCCATTTGTGGCAAGATGGAGATCATTTGGTACTTTTGCCATTCTTTATATTGACAATGGTATTTTTGGTTGCAGGTCGTTAGCCGATGCAAAGTCTGCCAGTTCATTGGTTAGACGTGACTTAGAGAATTCCGGTTGGAAGTGTAATGAACAGAAGTCAGATTGGGAGCCTCGCCAGATTGGCGAATGGTTGGGTATTACCATCGATACTATTAGAATGTTATTTGTCATGCCCGACAAGTAGGTTTTAAAGTTAAAATCTAGATTGACTAGATTAATCAACGATTATCCTAACCTTTGCGTTAGAGATGTTGCCAGTTTATGTGGATTTGTAATTTCCCTCGGTCTTGCTTTAGGACCCGTTGCTAGATTGTTCACCAGACAAATGTATTTTTTTTATTCAGTCTTGACAGTCTTGGAACGACATCCTTCCCGCTTCCGAAGCTGTTTTGCAAGAATTACAGTTTTGGTTCAATCACGTAGAAGCCTTTACTGGCTATCCCATTAATAGACCTTTATTATTATTTTTATTTATATTGCCGTTTTTTTCCCAGCGCTCTTGCGAAAATGGGAATGTGTTTAAATTTGACAAGCGTTAGGCAAATTTATACAAAATGGCTTTTGAAATGATGCCTATGCTGATTTTGAAATATGCAAGGTCCTTCTGCATTGTGTTAATATTATAACACAACTATCAGATTTACCGTTTTCATGGGATGACCCCACATCTCCAGCTGATGTGTCCTTGGTAGTACAGGCTCTGTTTAACACATGATCAAATATTACACTTCATAATTAATAACAAAATTAATTAGAGCATTTGTTTGATGTTAGTGATAATTTTTCTCTGGGTTGTCTACAAAGAACATATATGCAACCAACAGTAGAAAGAAATCCAAACCAAATTATTTTGTACGTAGGCACAGGACCTAGATACAATCAAAGCAAAAGAGAATATTGTTGACCTTTGCAAGGGATGCTGCAACAAAAACTCAAGACTCATAAGTGTCCATCTCTCTACTAACAATCAGAAGATATTTTCACAACAAAGTCAAAGAGGTTAACAACCATCTAAAAAGATTTGCAAGTCAGAACCACTGGCCAGTAATTAAGAACATTACTGAAAATGCCCTACATTATGATGGAATCCACCTCAACCCAGAAAATACAAAGACATTATTTAACAGCTTTGCTCACTTTATTAAATAAACAGTCACATTGACTGGCATTTCAAGCTGTAAATCAAGTAGCCATAAATCCAAACCCTGCATTTAAAATTGCTTGCTTGAATAATACTAGTTCTCTTGAAACACATCGATGAGATTCAAACAAATGTTTTAAGGTGGAATCATTCAAAAATATCAATACAAAGCCATATGAAGACTGGCTAATTTCACAAACAGCCACGGGGAACTGTCAACTTACTCTGACAACAACAACAATGACAAGCTATGACTAAACCCAACTGATAAACTACAATATTTTACTACTCTTTATGTTCATACTACCCTGTGTGAAGCTACAGATTGATCAAGCAATCTTTCAAAGGAATTGGATCGACTAGAAATCATGTTATTATTTTTAGATATTCAATTTTTTTGGTGAACTGAAAGTTGTATTATCCAGCAAATACAGATTCCATTGACTCACTGTACGTAGGCATAAAACCGAAGATATAAGCTACATAAGAGCAGTATTGTCTGTGTAATTTTTTTTGCTCCGACAGACTTGCATATGGTTTCATTCATTTACTTGAATGATTCCAGAGTAAAACACTTTTAGCACTTTCAAAGTGGTTGTTTCTGAGTTGTCACTTTTAATTACCGTCAGTTGCATCTACCTGTGAGTGCATGTACAAAATACATGTTTCAATGTGACGTCGAACATCAGCATTTCACGTGTCAAACATCCAACATTTGCCTGCCCACTTGTGAATTTCTGGAAGAGCTTTTGGAGAATTATCTAACTATTTTAAGTACCGGAAATAAAGATGGATGATTAGCATAACAATGAGATCCCACAATGCTTTGCAACGCATATATTAATAGGCCCTTAGGCTTTTGTCACAGTTCCTCTTAACAATCCGAGGAGTGCACATCTCGACTCATCTTACATCCTATTCGCGACACGCCGTCATCTTCCATGGACGTTCAATTTCCTCAAGCACCTGAGGCTGCTCAGGCACAAGTGCCCCCGCAAGGAAACCTCGAGGTAGGTTTTTTGTTCTGATTTACCTTTCAAAGTTAGCCTTCGGTTTAGTGTTTAGGCACGTGGTGAGCTTAAGTTTGGTCATGTCCTCCTCCCTTCACAAGCCTTTTGAGTCTTATATCAGTCTTTTACACCTTATCGGTGCGTTGTTGTGTTTCGTTCCAAGAGCTCACTTTTCTTTATAAGATTCAGTGTTAGAACATTATTGCATGCTGTTGTGAGGGGGCCTGGACCCTAGTTGAGACACGAGGATGAGTTGTTGAAAAGTTCTGTAAAAAATAAAAAGAGTCAACCCGAAATTCATCGTGATTAGACTTACAAAATTGGCGACCACGAAGGGACGATGGCGGCAGAAGACCTCCAAATGGAAATTCAGTCAATAATTTACGGTTCGAACGCCGAAGAGTTGAAAATCATCGCAGAACACTTCAAAGTGGAGCACGAAGACAAAGGGAAAATGGCGATCGCTCGGAATGTTTGTGAGAGTTTACAGACCAGATTAAGTCAGCTCGAGGAAGCAGAAGTCATCCCTTACCTCCAAGAAATAAAGTTAAAGATCAAAAGCGACGATAAAACCGGAAAAGTGTTAAAGAGCGAAAGTGTAAAGCCATCAAATACCGAAACGAAGTCAGTCTCAAGCGAGAGTCCAGTCGATAAATTGTTGACAACGAGTGCTTTTCGACGACAGTTCAAGATTAATGGACAGATAGGTGAACCTGAACAGAAAGATAAACTCAGTTTTACTTCTCTAGTGAGACAAATTCAAGCAGGACTGTCGCAGGGTTATAAAGAGAATGAAATTGTCGATGGAATAATTCGCGCCATAACACCAGGAATGGTTCTTCGCCGATACCTGGAAACATACAAAGATTTGTCACTTGATCGTCTCAAGAAAGTACTAAAAAGTCACTACGGTGTTAAGAATACGACCGAACTGTATCAGAGTCTTGCCTCAGTCTCACAAGATGCAAAAGAAACTCCACAAGCCTTTTTAATGAGAGCTTTAGACCTAAGACAACAAATATTATTTGCTTGCTACGAAGGAGGAGATAACAGCACTTTGAAATATGATACACAACATGTCCAGAGTTTGTTTTTAAGATCAGTAGAAACGGGATTGCAAGATGAGAGTATCAGAACCAAGATTCGTCCCTTTTTGGAAGATCCTGAGGTGGAAGATGAATTGCTAATTCAACAGCTAAACAAGGCAGTGTCAGCAGAGAATGAAAGGCTAAAGAAATTGAAGACCAGCAAAACCAAAACAGCAACTACAGCAGTGGTATCAACACCTATCTCTACTGCAAAACAAGAACATCATTCAGGAGCAGAAAAGGCAAGAGAAGATAAAATTATGGCTACATTGCAAGCAGTTAGATCCGAAGTGGCCACCTTGAGAGAGAAAGTTGAAAGGCAGTCAATAAGTAGCAATACGCCTAGTGGTAGTGGAAGTAAAAGACCCAAGAGAGCATGCAAGAAATGCACAGATGAGGATACTGTCGACAGTTGTGATCACTGTTTTCATTGTGGTAGTTCTGAGCACTGGTCTAAAGGTTGTCGCAACAGGGAAAGTGGAAGGATTCAAGCTTCGGGAAACCGTTCGAGGTTACAACTGCGGGACAAGGAGTAACCTCATCACAAGAAGCCACATTAACAGGCAAGTCCCTTATTTGTGTTGTATGTAAAGTATCACCATCTAGTGGGGAACCACTAATGCAATGTTCCGGGTGTAAAAGTGTGAATTATTGTAGTAAAAAGTGTCAACGGGCTCACTGGCCTGGACATAAGACAGTTTGTGATGCCATTCAGTCACTGGAAACAAAGGAAAGAATGCAGTTGGATGACAGTACAAACTCAAACATCTTTGTGTCACACCTTACACCCAAGCAGTATGATGTTGTTGCCAAATTGGTTGGGGAGAAATGCAAAATACACTGTGTTATTAATGGGGTGGAGACTGACGCCCTGTGGGACACTGGTTCACAAGTATCTATTCTACCCAGGGATTGGCTGAAGAAGGATTGTCCAAGTGTCAGTGTACGGGACATTGAGGAACTGTTAGGTACACATGTCGAACTGAACCTTACTGCTGCTAATGGTACATCTATTCCTTATGAGGGTTGGGTTCCAATTGAATTCAAGTTAGGCACAGCTCAATGTTCAACTCAACAAATTGAAGTTCCATTTCTTGTTGCTCGAGAGGGAGTTGAATGTCCAATTATTGGTTATAATGTTATTGAGTCCATTGTGAAAGAATCTGGTAGTGAAACAACCCCTGAGGACACAGGAAGCCCAATACTTGATGTTATGAAGGGAACATTTGTTGAGACAAAAGTTGAAAGTGTTAGTGCATTGGTAAACCTGATACAAACTTCAGACACATCTGATGAACTCTGTGTAATTAGAACCCCTAAAAGGAACCTTGTTATACCAGCGGGACATACAATCAAAGTGTCATGTCGTGCAAATACGGGACCAATCAATGAGCGTACTCCTGTACTTTTTGAACCGGATGTGTTAGGACAGTGGCCAGATGGTTTAGAAGTAAGTGAAGGGTTGGTGTATGTCAAACAAGGTAACAGTTCCCAAGTTAAAGTGACTGTACACAACCATTCAAAACATGATATATCCCTTGGCAGTCGTACAACTTTAGGCTGTCTACAAGCAGTTAAGTCTGTTACCGCTGTTGGAGTGAAACAGAGCGACATAGGTGTAGAGGGGACTCATAACCCCCTCCCAACAGAGCCCAAAGAAAGTGAGCCAACTGTGTCTGTTCCGGAACCGTCTGATGAAGATAAATATTGCCCAGAGGTAGACCTCAGTAATCTTAAACCAGAACAGAGACAGTTAGCCCAAGAGATGTTGAAAGAGGAGTGTGAATCATTTGCTCGCAATGAGGAGGACATTGGTTGTATCCCTGAACTTGAACTTGACATTATACTTAATGATAATCAACCAGTTCAAAAGAGGTATGTGTCTATCCCAAAGTTTCTGTATGCTGAAGTTAAACAGTACATAGAAGATATGTTGAACCAGAAATTCATTGCAAAATCAAAGTCACCGTACTCGTCCCCTGTAGTGTGCGTAAGGAAAAAAGATGGGACATTGCGATTATGTGTAGACTATAGAGAGTTGAACAAAAAAACTGTGGCTGATCGCCACCCAATCCCAAGAGTTCAAGAGACCTTAGATAACTTGGGTGGGTGTGAATGGTTTAGTGTATTAGACCAGGGGAAAGCGTATCACCAGGGGTTCGTATCTGAAGCTAGTAGGCCACTCACTGCATTTATCACCCCTTGGGGACTTTATGAGTGGGTACGTATACCATTTGGCCTGCAAACAGCCCCAAGTGCATTCCAGAGATTTATGGAAAATTGTTTGGGAGATCTTAGAGACAACATTGCCATCCCATATCTAGATGACGTAATAGTATTCAGCGCAACATTTGAAGAACATGTTGAACATTTGAGAACAGTATTAAGGAGACTGCGTGAGCATGGAGTGAAGTTAAAGCCTCGCAAATGCAATCTGTTCAAACCAGAAGTGTCTTTTCTGGGGAGGATCATCTCAAAGGACGGTTATCGGATGGACCCAAAAGGTGTCAAGGCAGTAATCGCGCTCAAGGAATCGAGACCAGAAACAGTTGGAGAAGTAAGACAACTCGCAGGATTGTTAAGCTACTACAGAAGATACATCCCAAATTTTGCCAAGATAGCGAAACCCATCTATGATCTTATAACAACAGTACCGACTGATGCGTCAAAGAAAAAGGGACAACTTCCATCAAAAACTCCTGTGTGTTGGGGGGACCACAGTCAGAAGGCACTTGAAACACTAATTGCATATATAACAAATCCACCAGTAATGGCCTTTCCTGATCACTCACAGCCCTACGTTGTCCACACAGATGCGAGTACCGAAGGATTGGGTGCCGTCTTATATCAGAAACAAGGAGGAACGCTAAGAGTCATAGCTTACGCATCGCGAGCACTGTCCGCCGCAGAAAAGAAGTACCACGCAGGAAAACTAGAGTTCCTGGCCCTCAAGTGGGCTATTACAGATCAATTTAGAGATTATTTGTATTATTCTCCCAAGTTCACGGTGTATACGGATAATAATCCGCTTACGTATGTATTAACATCTGCAAGACTAAATGCGACCAGTCTTCGATGGATAGGAGAGTTAGCTGACTTCAATTTTGAAATAAAGTACAGACCAGGCAAGTCAAACGTAGATGCCGATGCTCTCTCGAGAACACCAGAGAATATCAACAAGCTGATTCAGGACTGTAGCCAGTGCATTGACCAGAAAGTGTTAAATTCTGTAATTTCAGCTGTACAAGAAGGAAGCCAACACCAAACAGCATGGCTGTCATCAGCGTCAATGGCAGTTCACTTGGAAGAAAAACCTGAAGTGTCAACTACTATGACTGTGGAAGAACTCGTGACTGCTCAGCAACAAGATTCTTGTATAGGTCGTGTTATCCAGTTCAAGAACGATGGTCAGAAACCAAGTAGCGAGGAGAAGCAGAAAGAGTCAGCAAGTGTACGGCAGCTGTTACATGAATGGGACAGACTGTGTATTGCAGAGGACGGATTGCTATACCGTAGAGCTGGGACGAACCAACAACTAGTATTACCTAAGAAGCTGAGACACACAGTTTATGTTGAATTGCACGAGAACATGGGACACTTAGGACCTGATAGAGTTATAGAACTGGCTCGAGAAAGATTTTATTGGCCTTTCATGAGAGCAGACATCACCCATTATGTCACTCGGGTATGCAGTTGCCTTAAGCAGAGGAAGCCAGCACAAAACACAAGAGCACCACTACAGCCAATAAGTACAACAGCACCTTTCCAGTTAGTGTCTATGGACTATCTACACCTTGACCAATCCAGTGGTGGGTACCAGTACATTCTAGTAATAATGGACCACTACACAAGATTTGCACAAGCATATGCTACTCGTGATAAGTCTGGTAAAACGGCGGCAGATAAACTGTTCAACGATTTTATTCTCAGATTTGGATTTCCAGAGACTATTCACCACGACCAGGGTGCAGAATTTGAAAATCAACTGTTCTATAATCTAGAGAAGCTGTGCGGGATCCGTCACTCGAGAACTACGCCATATCATCCCGAGGGTAACGGACAGGTGGAGCGTTTTAATCGGACACTTCTCTCAATGCTTAGGACACTCCAAGAGTCTCAGAAGTCACGCTGGAGAGATCATTTAAATAAAATGGTACACGCATATAACTGTACTCGTAATGATTCCACAGGTTTTTCACCATTTTACCTTTTATTTGGAAGGAATCCTAGACTTCCAATAGACTTGATGTTTGGATTGAAACCATCTAAAGGCTACTCCACTTATCCAGAGTATGTAAAAAAATGGAGAGCGGCAATGTCTGAAGCATATAGGGTAGCAACAGCCAACGCAGGAAAAAGCGCGGAGTCCAGGAAGAGACAATATGATAAGAAAGTCAAGCATGCCGTTGTTCACCAAGGTGACCGTGTGCTTGTAAGAAACTTGAGTGAGCGTGGTGGCACTGGAAAGTTAAGGTCCTTCTGGGAGAATAAAGTTCATGTTGTAGTTGGAAAGAAAGGTGAAATGCCGGTATACGAAGTAAAACCAGAGGATGGAAATGGACGTATCAGGGTTTTGCACAGAAATTTATTGCTACCCTGTTCACATCTTCCAACTGAGGAAGTACAAGTACAACGAAAAAAACCCAACAAGCGAAACAAGAAACGCCAAGGACAAGTCTCTTGCAAGAAGACTACTAAGTTACCAACGGAAACAGAGAATGATGAACCAGATGTTGAAGAGATTGGTTTCACTCCTCAAGCACTGGAAACACTGTATGAAGGTGGGCATGATGTAAACCCGGAACATGATGTTGACATGGAAACTGTTGTCGGAGATGATGCAGAAGCAGCCCTTCAGACTTCTACCTCAGAAGAAGATAAACTAATAGGTCAAGAGGCAGAATCAGATGATGACGACAACGTCCCCAGGAGAACACAACGTGTATCAAGACCTCCAAACAGATTAACGTACGATTACATGGGACAGCCTTCCATTCAACCATGTGTTACTGCGGGAGTTCAAGGCGTGTCAGTTGTACCTCAACAATGGTGGAGACCCCCAGTGTTTCAATGGTATGCTGTACCAGGTATCTATGGACAACCGTGGTCGTGCTATCAACCAGGAACTGTTTATTAAGGAACACTGTTTATTCGCCAAGTAAACACCCCCTTTTTGTTTTGAACTGTTAATATTTAAGTTACACGAGACTCTGATTCGCAGTAATCTCGCGAGGGATTTCTGAAAGACCGGAAGCAGAACACAGCAACCAGAAGGCAACTGGCCTTAGTATAGATATTGCAAAGACTTTAGATAATGTATAATGAGTACAAGTTATCATGTATTAGAAGTATCAGAGTAAGGGCATCTTGGAGTGCGCAACCAAGAGTGCCATTAGTTGTTAAAGATTGTGTATGTAAGACGTTTAAGGACCCATAAGTACATGTTGGGGACAACATACTTTCTAGAGGGGAAGTATGTGAGGGGGCCTGGACCCTAGTTGAGACACGAGGATGAGTTGTTGAAAAGTTCTGTAAAAAATAAAAAGAGTCAACCCGAAATTCATCGTGATTAGACTTACACTGTGTGGTCATGCCAAGAGAATCTATTTCCAAAACTCCTGAGAGATTGCACCACAAAATGCCTCTCCCCACTGAAGTGTGAGTCAGATCATTCCCAAATCCAAATTCAAACCCAAATTTCTCTTTTATTTGCCGTCGTTTTTTTCTGCACGCTGTGTGTTCGTGCCCCCTCCTAAAGAAGGGTTAAACGTGTTTTACTTATCAAATTTAGAGCACGCTGTGTGTTCGTGCTGGAAGTGGTCCCTTTTATTCCCTCCCTTCCCGAGACCGGCAAAACAGAGTTTTATGAGCCTTAAGAGCTCTTTCATTTTATAATTTTACACCCCGTGTACTCGCGCTAAAAGTTCTACCCATGCCTCAAAATAACTAAATAAATTTGTAATTCCCAAAAACTACAATGAACTTAATCTTCTCGCTATGCATTTCGTGCTTAAGTTTCACCCTTCCCCATAAAAAGAGTTGAACGTGTTTGCTTATTTAAAATCGGAGCACGCTGTGTGTTCGTGCTGGAAGTTGTCCCCTTATTTCCCTCATCTTCGAGACCAGTAAAACAGAGTTTTAGGCCTTAAGAGCTCTTTCATTTTATAAATTACACGCTGTGCGCTCGCGTCAAAAGTTTCTACCCTTGCCTCCACAATAGTTAAGTGTTTTTGTAATTTTCAAAATATTGAATTTGATTTTGCTCGATGTGTGTTCTTGTTGAATTTATTCCCCCCATCATTGAGCCTAGATAAAACAAAAAGTATTTTATTTATGCTACGAGAGCTTCAGCTAATCCTAAAAAAGTGTACAGGGTTTCATGTTTTTCCTCAAGTTCAGTTTTTTACTCGTTAAAAAAAAAACCTCGTCTATATGCCCTGGTGCCACCGTAAAGTAAGACCCCCTTTTTTACTTTTGTTTTCACGCGACGTTTATTACCCCCAAAATGTTCTAAGTAATAACCAAAATATTTCTTTTAGTCTCTTTTCCCCTAAGCAAACTTCATATCACACTCTAGTTTAAATTATTCTCTTCTTTTGTCAAAAATTTTCTTTGAGTTTCGTTTACGCATAATCTATCCTTTGTGCCTAATTAAGTTTTTTGTTTTAATTCCCTTGGTGGTCCCTTCTTCTCGCGTGTGCGTTTCTGTTAACGTCCTTTCTGTTTATCGTTTCTTTTAGCCCCTTGCCCAACAACCGCCCCAACAAGGCCTAGTCCAGCCTCAGGCTCAACCAGTTCCCCCCCCCAGCAAGAGCAAATTCAACAACCTCAAGAAGCGCCAGCCCAACCTCAACAAGCGCCAGCCCAACCTCAACAAGCACCAGCCCAACAACAATTAGCAGCCCCTGTCCTCTCTTTAGACGAAAGATTAAAGAATCTTGAGGAAAAGTACAAGCGTGATTCTGTCGCTTCAGCGCTGGAGAGGCTTCACAGAACCATTGAAAAGTCCAGATTTGACCCAGATGATGCCATTTCTGATCTGGAAGGGCTGGTCAAGTCCGCTAAAAAAAATTGCCACAAGGCAAGAGAATATGAATGTATCCTGGACGAGATTTCAAAAAACTCAAAAACACTGACCAAAGAGGCTCTTAAAGACCTGTTCGTTGCTTTAATTGGGGACCCGATCAAGAGCGAAATTCTAAAAAAAGCCAACAAAGCCCTCAAAGGTTTCATCAATTCCCAGAAGCCAACCTCCTCCACCTCGTATACTCCTTGGTCATCCCGCCAATCTGCGAGCCCATACAGTCGCCCTTCACGACCCACCTACCCCCCTCCGCTTATGTCTTATCGCCCACATGTCTGCTTCTACTGCAACGCCCCTGGCCAAATGATAAAGCAGTGCCCTCTGTTTAAAAACAAGGAACAGCGGAAAAAGTTCTAAAGCAAAAGGCATCACCGGAATTTATGTGTTAATGGAATTCAACAATGATCTCTAATGGCCTTAATTATTCAACAATAAAATTTGTTAGTTTGCATTAATCCCATGTCTCTTTGCTTGGCCTGTTTTCTTTGTTTTCCCTCGGAATTTTTGTTTTGTTTTTCTTTTCCTTTCGTAATTTATTCCTGAGGAGCAGGATGTCAACCTGAAAAAGGAGTAAAATTCTCCCCCCAGTTTATCTGGGTCAGGCTGTCCTCCTTTCCTCTCCTGGGGTTTCACGCCTATATATATATATATATTTTTTTGGCGGTTTCAAATTCAAATTTATTTTTGTTTGTATTCTTCCCAGATTTGCCCCGATGCTGTTCCCAGTGATTTCAATGTCTTTGATTTGGATCATCTCAGTAACACTATTCGCGTCCAATGGGTGGACTTGAACGGCAATCCCCAGGAGAACTTGGAAGGGACGACAGCCCGACCCTTCGACCTAGATTTGGTTCTTAACATGTCTAAAGGCTCTGTAATCCCAGATTTAAGAGATCTATCTTTCCGCGACCCCAACGCATTTGTAGCCGGCCAACTCCACGCCCACACCAGCTGTTGGGAAAAGATCGTTGAATTTGCACCCTATGACGAGGCTTACGAAGTTCTAGATTGGATTAAAAATAAGGTCTCCCTGCATAAGTATTTTTGTCATTTCAAGGGATCTTTTCAATCTCAGTGGTACGATTCTCCCCTTCCTCCTCCAAAGATTTTCAAGAACAACTCATCGTGTCATGGATTCGAAGATTTCATTCACAAAACCATTCTTCGAAGGGTGAAAAATGGTGCTTTGTCGGTTTGGGGAAGAGTTGGGGAGGTGGACCCTCCCCATCTAGTAATGCCTTTAACTGTCAAACCCACCAAACCTAGGCTCTGCAACGATAATAGATTTTTGAACCTTTGGATGGTTGACAAGCCGTTTGTTTTGGACAATTTGTCCCATCTACCCAGATACCTCCACAAGGATTGTTTTCAAACCCTTTTAGATGATAAATCTGGGTACGATCACATCTTCCTGGATGAAAAGAGTCACACCTTTTTTGGGATCGAATGGAAAGGCTAGTTTTTTGTATCTAACGTCATTCCTTTTGGCTGGAAACTCTCAGCTTTCATTTACCACTCCACGAACCTCGTTGCCGCGCATTTTTTCTGTTCTATTGGGGTCCCCTGCTCAATTTATATCGATGATAGACACTTTGGTCAGTTGCAACAGTCTAGCTCCTCCTACGAGCTCTTTCCCAATGCTCCAGAAAAGGAAAGTTTCCAAAGTGCTCAAACAGCTTTATTCATCGCAGCCTACACCCTCCTCCACCTGGGCTATACTCTGGGCCTATCAAAGTGTTCGCTTATCCCTCAAAAACGCGTCAGGTTTTTGGGATTCATATCAGATACTACCATCGAGGCGTTTTACCTCCCAGAAGACAAGAAAGCCAAATTCCGAGCGTTAGCTGCGTCCATATTATCTAGGAATCACGTTTCCCTAGTATCTCTCCAAAGGTTAGCCGGGAAATGTCTATCGTTCGCCTTGGCCATCCAAGACTCCCGCCTTTTCACCAACGAGATCAACATGGCCATCGGCAGGGCTTCAAAATCTTCCAAGGCAAATCGTATTCATGCTGCTCTTAAAGAAGAAATTGAGCACTGGCTCCAACCCCACGTTTTGAATCGAGTTGGAAGATGGCGTGACGAGAGACATACTCAATTTGTCCTGTTTTCAGACGCGTCCTCATTTGCGTGGGGAAGCTATTTCCCGGAAGAGAGCCTCATCTCCTCCGACTATTGGCCTCCAAGTTGTGAAAACCTCGACATCACTACCAAGGAAACCAAGGCCCTCTCCAATACAGTCCGCGCTTTCAAAGACAAAGTGCGCGACGGTCGTGTGGATGCTTATGTAGACAACAAATCTCTAGCTTTGGCCTGGCATTCCCAAGCCGCTCGATCTCACGACTTCTCCTTGGCCCTAAAAGAGTTATTCAGCACAGTTGTCCAATTCAACATTCATCTGACCATCCATCATCTTCCTTCAGAAGAAAACCCAGCCGATCAACCCTCCCGAAGGCTATCTCGCGCAGACTGTAAGTTGTCGCCCAGACTTTGGTCTCGACTCCAATCCTCACCCGACTTTGGTGGTCCCCTCGGTCATTCCTGTGACCTCATGGCTTTAGACTCTAACGCCCAAACAGATCTGAAAGGTTTTCCACTGCCACACTTCACGCCTTACCCTACTCCGCAATCAGCAGGTGTTGACGTGTTTGCGCAGAATCTCAGTCCCACTCTTGGAAGAAACCCCTACGTCTTTCCTCCCATTTTGCTCATTGGCCAGGTTGTCCGACTCCTCCAGCATGATCAAGTTCCATGCACTTTAGTTGTTCCAGATATCCGCCCTAGAAGGTATTGGTGGGCTTTTCTATCTCGTCCTAGTGTCCCAAAACTCAAGTTAGCTACAAGAGGTGAAGTAGGAGCGATCCTGACCCCCACCAAGAAGGGTTTTTCGTCAACATTTCCACTGCCTTGGGACCTTTGGGCTTTCAGATTGTAATTTTGGTTAACCTTATACTATACACCAGTTTAATAATTTCTCATTTTGTAAAACTATAAAACACGACAAGGTAAAATAAATGACAGTCAAAGTTTGATTTTCTCTCCTTTATTTTCAGCCTCTTCCATTATGCCCCAAGATGTATTCTCCGTGCGTAGCTTGTCCTTCGTGTTCTTACCCCAACGACTCCCTTTTCCGTTTTTGTCAGATGTGCGGTTATCGCAGGAGGATTATCCAGACTCAAACCACTTCTAGCCCCCCCTTACAACTAGATGTCGCTCGTTTAGATGCACGCCTGGTACAGATTAGTCATTTCTCAGCTTCAACTGCGTACGGAAAACAAAAGTCTTCACTGCAAAAAGAACTAGAAAATTTTCTGGCCTCCCTCCCAGAACGGAAAGACATGCAGTGCGCATCTCCTCGGGATCTTTGTCTTTTCCTTGCATGGAAATATGACAAAGGCAAGACACAAGTCCACACCACGGGCTGCACCTTTTTAGGTCAACGCGGCATTTTTCCGTGTGATTGTCCTACCCGTTTGGCTTTTGGAACTGTTGATTCCCTCATTGGCAAGCTGTGCGCGCTTTTTCGGGACTTAGGTCGCAGGGGGGAATGGGATCCCACACTACTGGTTGGCAACCCAGCAAGGGACCTATCTCTTAAAAACTACCGTAAGGTAGTAAAAGCTGAACAGTTACAGGCTCATACAAAACCCAAGCAAGCGACCCCACTTTTCACCAAACACCTAACGACCTTGTCCAATCACATCAACAGCAAATTGCGTTCCAGTGACCTTACCATTCTGGACCGATTCATTCATATGCACGATCAAGCCTTCTTCAAGACCCTAATGTTCGGCGGAGACAGAGGTGGTGACCTCGGTCAGATCAAGACGCGAGAAATAATCCGTTTCCCTAATAACGATGGTTTGCTTTTTAATCACATTTGGGGAAAAACCCTGCGAGATGGATCTTCAAACCTTTTTGGTATTAGACGCAACTCTAATCCGGATATCTGCCCAGTAAAGGCTATTGATGATTACTACAACTTTTCTAACAGAATCAACATCAACCTGAAAGACGGTTTCCTCTTCCGTCCAACAACACCCAAAGGAGGAATCGCCAATAAAGCGTTCTCGTCGTCAGCGGCCGAATCAAGACTTATCCTTTACCTCAAAGAATCTGGTTCGTACGAAGGGCATGAGACCCTTCATGGTTTCCGCGCGGGTTGTGCTATCACCCTTGCCCTTACAGGAAGCGACTTGCATGACATAATGTCTCACGTTGGGTGGCGTAGTACAAGTACCGCTGAATACTACATCCAACTAGCCAAAATAATGTCAGCATCATCAACCTCTTCTCGTCTTTCTGGAAACTCACCTAATGTTAGTCAAGTAGGGACTGCTTTCGACGACTTAAACGCGTTAAAAGGGTTTAGTCCAGCTTTCCCTTGATAGCAGCAGTAAGGGGGACTTGCGGAGGCACCCATGAAATACGCGGGCCCTGCCTGCATATTTCAAGGGGCGTCGGACACGGGGAATCCTTGCGTCATTTCAGGAACCTCGCAACAGCTGCTGGTCGGGATTTTGAATATAAAAAAATAGTTATATATATGGATGCTATTGACTGGCTTCTTGCAGAGGGCTTAGATCTGTGTGACTGCAATGTCCCTCAAGTAGATTACGAGTTGTATAAAGTTTGCTCTAATTGTCTGCGACATGAATTTAAGCCACGAGAGCCGAGGTCTTTAAGATGTTGTGGTAGGCGAATGACCATAGAAGAAGATACATCGGCCGTGTGTGAAATCTGCGGCCGTATATTTTTTAATGTTGTGCCTTGTGCGACCCGCGGTCAATATTATGCTAACGGCGGTGCTAGAAAGACGCCGTACACGAAAATTATTTACTTTAGAAAATGGATGCGAATTATATTAGGTTTAGAGCCGGTCTGTGTTGATAAGAAAACCTTACGGCGGATAAAAGCTCATCTTTGTTACCAGACGCCACAGGATTTGAAAAAGACTCTGAGAAAATTAAAGTTGCAAAAATACAATAAGGGCATTTCTTGTCTGTTGTCAGAAATTACAGGCGAAAAAATTCCCGACGTTTCTATGGAAACTATGCGTAGGGCCGAATGGATGTTTATTCAGCTGCGAGGGAAAATCCCTTATTACCCTGACGTCATCTACAAAATATTTTATGAAATCGATCACAATCACCCCCTATTGAGATGGATTCCTGAGCGATGACTCATAGTCGTACATCCAATCACAACTTTTAGTTTTGTTATGTCAATTAAAATCCGGCCGATAATGATATGTATTTTTCACAAAGTTTTTCACGAGTTGTGGAAGAGTCTGTGAAATTGTCGTGTAAAGTGAAACATTTTGTGAAAAAGTCTGTGAAATGCCTGTTTCATTGGGACAGCTACAACAACGCCATGACCAGTGTTTGGAAAAAATTGAAGAACTTAAATCAACGGCAGAACGCAATGGAGCCGCTACTGTGGGAGCTATAAACTTCAATGCAATTGGATTTTTTCAAGGCCTGACCGACATGGCCGATGAAGATTTACAAAGGTTTCTTGATTTTTTTCCTCAACTGCCTCGAATACTAGAAATGTCTCGCCAGGCTGCCAACGAAGAAGTAAAAAGAAGAAAGTACGAAGTCGACATCGAGAAACACCAAAGGGAAGCTATTACAAGACAAGAACACAAATTTAAAGTCGCGATGAAGAAGAAGGAACGAACCCAGAGGCGACGTCAGAAGCTAAGGGCTCTTCCTGCTCAAAATCAAGAGCTTGATTCTTCTCAAGAGTAGATTTAAAAACTAAATGTTTGTTTTGCGTTCGATATGCAAATTAAAGCCCATGGGATTTTTCTCGAGGTGAATATTTAATGATTTAGTTTTTCTTTTATTTTTTCCATAGCTTCGCTGTAGATTTTCTTGCGTAGTTCGGGATCGTCTTTTTTAAAAACTTCGACGCTTTTTTGTCGGATTTCATTTTTCAATTGCTCGTATTTATTTGACTCGGCCATAATTAAAGCAAATTCATTCTCATCAATTCTGTTATTATGTAAAGCTTTTGAAATTAAATCTGAAATCGTATTTATTTTGGATTTACACAATATTGTCGTTTTCTCGTGTTTCGAAACCTTCTTGGTCAATCGCTTAGTGGCCATAGTGGCGACGGCTGAAATAATTCCACAGAGTCCCCCAATCGCGCTTAAAGGGATTCCTACTACAATTCCGGGGCCCGTTAAAGACGTGGCAATCCCCGAACTTGTTAAAAGGGCCGATAAAGTACCGGAAGATAAAGCAATGGCGTGGGTCACGGAGCGTGTTTTATTGTATTTTTTACGGACGCCGTCGTAATGTTTGACCTCGGCGCCTAATTCAGAAAGGATCATATTGATTTTTTGAAGTCGAAAACTTTCTCCATCAGAAATGACAGGGTATAATGGGGCAGAGGGTTCTTCTCGTATCACGTCGGTCATTATATATAATGGTACAATACGAATGGCACAGATTTAGGACGGCCTACCCGCACGCCGATTTTAAAAAGTTCTCTGCCGGGCCTCAGAGCATCGAATTCGAACACGATGGAATTGCCGTCGATGTGTTTAGAGAAGATATTACGCCAGATGGGCCTTTTCCAACGGCAGTGCATCACTATGGCGACTCAAAATTAAATGCGGCGCTTTCAAAGGCCTTAGGACCTAGAGATCCTAAAAACAAGACCGTTAAGCCGCAGATATCTCCATCGTGGCCTAAGGATTTTACAGTCGCTAGAATAAATTATGCAGTGCCTTCTGTGGCTTGGCATATTATGCCGTCTAAGACTAATTTCTCCCATTTGACATTAGAAGTGGCGCCGGGTAAAAAGATACCTTTAAAAGTGCGTAACGTGTTTAAAAAGAGTGAGACAGAATTTAAATCTGCGGCGGCGGCTAAGAAATGGCTTAAAGGACCAAACATGAACTATTGGGCGCAGCAGCTGAACTTTGCCGTATGGGCGGCCACTGCGGGCTGTGGTGTGGGCTTAGATATGTTACCTAAGTGCTCTTTCTTACAGTTTCATGTGGCCTTTACTGTCCGAAGAATATTACATGAACTGGGGGCACCTTTGCCGGGGGATGTGGGTTTTGACGCCTATGATAGCCACTATAAGGCCGCCGCTTATGAACGCCTTTGTAATGAGTTTAAAGTGGTCAATAAGGATTTTAGATTCTTGGCGCCTAACAATGGGGGCGTTGGCGATCCTTATGGCTACGATTATGCGGGCCTTAACATAGAAGAAGGCGGCTGGCCGAATCCAGAAAATAGGTTCAGAGATGAGGGTAAGCCAAAGTATGGCGGGCCAGAGATAGAGGTGTTAAAAGACTCGCGCACTTATAGGCAATATGATTGGTTTGTCTTGCAAAGCGGTGAGGGCCTGGTAAATCTGGCGCGGCTGAATAGAAGCATAGAGGCCTACGTTTATTGCATCCTTGGGGCCCAGGTAGACACACGCTCACCCATTATAGCGGCCGGCGGTGCTAGTCAGGAGACACAACAACAGTTCTTAGTGCTATTTGAATCGGCCGTGATAGAAAACGACATTGCCAAAAGCATACAAAGGTATCAGTTTGCTGTCCAAGAGGCTAAAGTGCGCTTAGACTACGCCATAGCGCCAGGCTGTTGGCTCATGCCGAGCGATTTAGTGATTAATACTCGCTCTGTCGTGGGCTATAACAATCTTTTACAAAAGGCTACTGAGGTGATGAGGTTTGGCATCAATGACATAAACGGCGATTTAAAGCAGCGTAAGGTGCCGCACTTTGATAAGCCGCCGAAGAAAAAGCCACCGCCTAAGAAAGAAGTACCCACCCACGGCCCTACAGAAAAAAGGCCTATTAAGCCGCTGCCGACTATAAAAGAAGAATATGACCATGATCTATTAAAGGCGGGTCTTACTGCTGCGGCGGCTGGTTTGGGTTATTTTATGCTGCGGTAATTACAACTTTAATTTCTTTAGCATTATAGCGCCGACGGCCACGACTAATATCCAGATGTTGTTGCCGACGAACTTTAGTAGCTCTCCGCCGGTCTTTAATACCAAAGATAATACACTGCCCAATAGGCCTGGCACGCTGGCGGCCATCTTTTTGCCCAGCTCTGTTAGGCCGGCGCCTATTTTTTTAACTCCAGCGCCGACGCCTTTTAAAGCAGACATGATGGCGGCGACTGTGCCGGCGATGGCTACGGCAAAGGCCGCAGGAATGCCATATTTCAAAAGGGCTCGTTTTATTTTTTCTTTGGTGGTGAGGCCTAATTCACGCTCTAATTTATTTTTTTCTTTTTTAAGCTCGGCGACTCTTTCTTGAAGGGAGGTTAGTTCTTCTTGGGCGGCTGCTCGTTCTTCTTCAGGGCGGCTTTGATCGGCGATGATTTCTCTTAGTTGTTCTATATTTTGCTCTAGGTCTTCTATGCTTTGCTTGAGCTGTCTTATCTGTTCTTCGAGGGTGCGGATTCTTTTTTGTAACTCTGTTTGTTCACGGGTCATTTCTTCGATTATGCCTTTAAGGTTGGATACTTCGGCGTTAGATAGCCCCAACTCTTGGGCGAGATCGTCTAATGCCATGCGGGCGCCGTCTAATCTTTGCTGGAGTTGGGAGGCCTCTATTTCTAGTCGGTCTTTTTCACGGCCGTGGGCCTTTTCTATTGTTGCCACGGTAGATTGATGTTCATTCTGTAACTCTTCGATTTGATTTTGAAGCTCTTGGGCTTTTCGCCGTTCGGCGAGGAGCTCGTTAATATGTTCAAGGCGCTCTAGCAGGCCTCTAGACGCTATTTCAAATCCCTTGAGCCTCTGAACCTCTGCTGTAACCTCGCCTTCTTTAGTCAAAAGGAGATGGGGTTTAGTCCAGCCGCCGGTTTTTGTGTTTTGCAGCTGGATGTAAGCTTTGCCGCCCTGCTTAGATAGTTTTACCTCGTCAAAATTGAAGTTTTCGTACAGTTCTCCGAGGCGCTCTTTGGCCTTTTTGACAGGATCCTCGAATAATTCTATTATTGTTTCATTTTCTTCTAGTGTGTCAAAAGTTTTCAATTTTAGGTATTCAGGAAGTCGGCGGCCCTGGTTACGCGACTTCCACTTTGCGCCCAAAGACTGCCAGACAGATCGAGCCCTGTCACCAAACCTACGCCTAAGCTTATCAAAAAGGCCCTGGGGGTCTACGTTTTCATTCGGTATAAGAGATTCATATTCCTCGTCATTGATGTCTTCTTGGCCTTCCTCGGTGGTGGGGTCAAAATCAGGATCTATTTCTCCTTCCATATATATAATGATCAGCTCAAAGTTAGACCCTCATATTCTGCCTAAACAGACCGGCGGCTTAAAGGCCGAAAGGACTTTTCACCGCGTTACTTTCACGCCCTCTAGTGCAAACCCAGGGGAGACATTATACGTCAGCGTTCCTACGCTCTCAGAAAATCTTCTAATAGTGCCCGGAACGCTGGCGTTGAGGTTTGATTTGGCCATACAGCCGACGACGGCCGACAAGCGTTATTGCGTCAACAACATAGGCCGCAACATTGTAAATCGCATGAAAGTTAAATTTGCCGGAGAATGCCTTTTAGACCTAAACCGCTATGACCTTTACCACACTTACAAAGATCTATTCATGTTGCCAAAAGAGAAAGATGTGCTGGTGGAGCAGGGCATTGGCAGCACAGATTTGAGAAAAATAAGAAGTAAAATTGTCACAAGCAGTGAGCCCTCTAACGCCGCAGATGAAAAAGCACTATTAGCGGCCTATGGAACAAAGTATGTGATTCCTTTGGATTTTGAGATCCTCAGTACACACGGAGTGTTTTATCCGCGGGTGTTAAATAGCGAAATGCAGTTTGAAGTGACGCTGGCCGACACCACTAACCTACTACAACTTGACACTGCAGAATCGGCTTTGTCTGGCACGATTCACCCCTACAGCCTGACAAACCTAGAGCTGCAGTATGAAACCATTCACAGCGATATACTGGCCCGCAGTGCCATGCAGGAATATTCTGCCGGCAAAGCATTTCTCTACAACCATGTACATCATCACAAGACAATTAACTTCTTAGATAAGACAGATGATTTAATTACCGAAACGGTGAATATACCTCGGCGGTCTCTGTCTGGGCTGCTGTTGCTCTTCGTAAAGCCCTTTAACGCCGGAAAGAGAGATTCTGAGGCCTTTGTCAACCCCAACATTACCGACGTGAAAGTAAATATCAATGGCGTTCCTAATAAGATTTACTCGCAGGGATTAAAGCCGACCGACATTTACAAAGAAGTTGTAAAGAGGTTTGGCGACCATGTGAGCCCCACGCAGTTCTTTCACGGCAATAAATATGCCCTGTGGATAGATCTAAGAACCTCAGAGGACAATGACATCCACGGCCAGGGCTTAAAACTGGTCAGCACACAAGACGGCGTCACTTTGGAGATAAAACGCACAAAAAATAGCAGCGCCGGCAATGGGGACAAGATTAACTGCCACATCTTTGTCGTCAGCGATGCGCAAATGAACATAGAAGGTAATCAACTTCAGTCCATTGCCTATTAAGATTAAAAAATCACACTGATATAACATGATACGCGTTTTTGAAAACGACAAGCTAAATCTAAAACTCAATACCCTAAAAAACGGAGATGAATTGTATTTTAAGGCAAAAGATGTTGCCGCGGCCTTAGGCTATGCGCGCGAAAGAGATGCCATAAGAGACCACGTATCTGAGGAGTACAAGAAACGCCTGGTCGATATAAGGGGGCGGCGAAATGGAGCCCCCTTGAATGAGCAGCCAAACAGCGTCTATGTTTCTGAGCCTGGGTTATATGAGCTAATTTTTAGTAGTAAGCTGCCGGCCGCCGTAGAATTTAGAAAGTGGGTCTTCGAAGAAGTATTGCCGCAGATCCGTAAAACGGGTTGTTATGAGTCCAAAGATATAAGGGCCGTCACGTGCTTTAAGATCGAAAATGAGTTGGACCTACATAAAAAAGTAATAGATTACGTCCGTCGCTTTCATAATCTCCTCCTCGTCGCCGGTCTCGGAGAAAATCAAGATACCGCGCAAAAGCGAATACAAAGTTGGCAAAAGGGCTATCAGAAGGGGCAGCCAGATCTTATAGTGCAAAACGCCCATAAAAATTATAACGGCTTCTGTATAGAATTAAAGACGCCTAAGGGCACTGGAGAGCTCTCTGAGGCCCAAAAAGAAGCATTACGAAGATACGAACAGCAGGGTTATCTTACTTTGGTCAGCCACGACTATGATGAAATAGTTGATGCCCTGAAAGAATACTGCAGCGGCCTAAGGGTGCCTTGCCCGCGGTGTCCAAGGCGATTTAAAAGCGAAGAAACATTGGCAACTCATTTAAAGTTTATACATCGTATTGGATTTTAAAGGTAAAAAAAACCCTAAGATATAACATGATTACCCCCGAAGAATTTAACAAAGCCATCAAAG
This sequence comes from Telmatactis stephensoni, assembly GCA_029948255.1. Classification (NCBI taxonomy): domain Eukaryota; kingdom Metazoa; phylum Cnidaria; class Anthozoa; order Actiniaria; family Isophelliidae; genus Telmatactis; species Telmatactis stephensoni. Next base: position 166,390 of record JALIZF010001379.1, on the reverse strand, counting down.
AAGCCGAAACCATGACAAAGTGGCGCGATCTAGAAGTGGGCCGCATTTATAAGATTGTGGGCTATGATGTCTTTGAGGGGCTAATGTCCGACAGCATGAAGTTGACCCTCGAAGATGGCAATAATAAGTTTTATACTATGTGGGCGCCGAAAAGGGTAAAAGATACTTTAGAGGGCAAAGAATATACTCATATACGGAGTAATGGGCTTAAAAAAGGCCGTTCTAATATCTATTGGAGCTTTAATGCGGTCAAAATAGAAAAAAAAGATATGTTCTCTTAATATATAATGAGTTCCTGCGACAGCGACATACTAAGCGCCGACGAATCCCGTAGCGATTGGAGTTACAGCGACATCAGCAGCGATAGCAGCGACTGGACCCTAAGTGACACTGACAGCGATGACTCATGGACTTTAGAATACGGAAAAAAAAGATGCCACGGCCCAATGAAAAAAAAATAGAACTGGGGTTATTATTGACTTCTATAGCCACGATGCTAAAACCGGAGGTGGGTGTTTTTAGACTTTCCCGGGGACGAAAAATCTATTACTTATATACGGAAAGGGCAAATCGTCGAATATAAAATCTATTGTCCGCGGCACCTTCGGCAGTACGGAGAAGTCAAGGCCGATATTATAGTCCGGCGCCCTGCCTCTTTTTTTTATTGTTACGGCGCCGGCGGAGATTGAAATAGTAGACGGCGGCGATATTAATATTCGAAGAGGGGTAAAAAAAAGAGGCAGGGCGCGCAATAATAAGGTATGGCCAATATAGGAGGGCGACAGCGATGACTCATGGAGTTTAGAATACGGAAAAAAAAATAGAAGTGGGATTAATACTAGCAGGTTTTTTTATTATTGACTTCTATAGCGCCGATGCTAAAACCGGAGTTGGGGTTAAAAACAGTGTGTACGTTTTTTTTGCCCCCGCGGCTTTAACAACTGTATGTATGTTTTGTATACTTATTTGAAGATATAATTTGCCCTTACATATTATGAAACAGTGTCAATACTGTAAGAAAACGTTTACTTCCGACGGGCGCCTTAGGCAACACAAAGAAAGCGGTTCTTGTGCGACTCAGTGCCCTCGCTGTCATAAGAACTTTTGTCGCCCGCAGAGTTTAAAGTGCCATTTAGAAAAAAAGGTATGTTTAAAGCGCCCGGTAAAAATAATAGTCTGCGGCTTTTGTAAGAAAGAATTCTCTTGTAAACAGCGCCTTGAAAAACACAAAGAAAAATGCGAAGATCACTTCTGCGGCGATAAAGAGTGGCATGAGCGTAGATGTACGGAGGATTATGATCTTAAAGACGTAGATTGCTATTATTGCGGCGATCTAGTGTTTAGATGCGGCTGTAGAGAAAATTATATCCAAGGGCTTATCTTGGAAAAAAAAGCCATTGACCGCCGATTTTCTCCTAATGGCTATGAAGATGAGAGTGCTTATTTTGACGCGGTAGAAGGCGTGCCCTGGGAAAAAGTGGATTACTGGGCCACAGAGCATAAAGGCGGCTGCGGCGCCGTTAGAAAATCCGAAGAACATATATGGCGCTGTTTATATCCCATTAAAGACCGCCAGCCGCGGGAGGAAAAAATCATTGTAGAAGAGGACGATTATGACCTGCGGAACGTTTGTGAGCGCTGTGGTAAGGAATTTTCTTCATTGCAGCGCTTAGAATATCATTTAGATCATCTTGTCTGCGAAAGGTTTACAGAAGAGACGCCGGTAGATTGTGATTACTTACCGTCTTCCGAAGAGAGTTCTTGAGAGGGATTTTGTAGAGTTGCAGAAAAACCCCTAGGGCTTTGTTAACAACAGTATGTATGTTTGTATACTTATTATTTTTTATCTTCTGTAGGGCTTTTGTAGAGTTGCAGAAAAACCCCTAGGGCTTTGTTAACAACAGTATGTATGTTTGTATACTTATTATTTTTTATCTTCTCTAGAGATATAATTATTATATTACTTCTATAGCCTTAGAATATTATTTTTTATCTTCTCTAGAGATATAATTATTATATTACTTCTATAGCCTTAGAATATTATTTTTTATCTTCTCTAGAGATATAATAATATTTTTATAATAAGTATACAAACATACATACTGTTGTTAACAAAGCCCCAGGGGTTTTTCTGCAACTCTACAAAAGCCCTATATATATTTTTATAATAAGTATACAAACATACATACTGTTGTTAACAAAGCCCCAGGGGTTTTTCTGCAACTCTACAAAAGCCCTATATATATTTTTTATAATAAGTATACAAACATACATACTGTTGTTAACAAAGCCCCAGGGGTTTTTCTGCAACTCTACAAAAGCCCTATATATTTTTTTTATAATAAGTATACAAACATACATACTGTTGTTAACAAAGCCCCAGGGGTTTTTCTGCAACTCTACAAAAGCCCTATATATTTTTTTTATAATAAGTATACAAACATACATACTGTTGTTAACAAAGCCACAGGGGTTTTTCTGCAACTCTACAAAAGCCCTATATATTTTTTTTATAATAAGTATACAAACATACATACTGTTGTTAACAAAGCCCCAGGGGTTTTTCTGCAACTCTACAAAAGCCCTATATATTTTTTTTATAATAAGTATACAAACATACATACTGTTGTTAACAAAGCCCCAGGGGTTTTTCTGCAACTCTACAAAAGCCCTATATATATTTTTTATAATAAGTATACAAACATACATACTGTTGTTAACAAAGCCACAGGGGTTTTTCTGCAACTCTACAAAAGCCCTATATATTTTTTTTATAATAAGTATACAAACATACATACTGTTGTTAACAAAGCCACAGGGGTTTTTCTGCAACTCTACAAAAGCCCTATATATTTTTTTTTTCTAGGTTTAAGTCAGTTGTAGTTATTTATTATTATTTATTAGTTGTGGGATTTTATCAAATATTTTTTTTTCTAGGTTAAGTCAGTTGTTATCTTGTGATTATATTATTTACAAGCATATATGGAGTGTGTAATAACTGCAACAAAAAAATTTCTACTAAACAAATGTTAAAATACTATAGTATAAATAAAGTGTGCTATACAGAAAAGCTTGGATTGGAATGTAAAGACTGTAGCAAGGTATTTTCTACTACACAAACGTTAAAATACCAAATTGCAAATAAAGTATGTCATAAAGAAAAACCTATTTACAGTAACCGGCGCCCTGATAGATACCATCATTTTTAGTCCGATGGGCCTTTAGATCGGCCGTACAGCGGTGGCCCACAAACTCTGCTTCTCTGTAGATTTCATTACAGTGTAGACAGCGCATTTTCTTCACTTCTTCTGGGGCGATGACACAATCACTCGACGGCGACGACGTTAAGCAGTCCATATATCTAAAGCTTTGATGTACCGCCGGTAGGGGGCTTTTTGTCTGGATTTTTTGGCACAGGTTTTTTAATATCTTCTTCGACCCGTGGTATAAAGGCTCTTCTACCGATGGGTTGTGGCGCCGCATTATTTTTTTCTTCTATTGCTCCACAAAGCGGAATAGCACTCATGGTACAAATCGTTTTATGGGCATAGGCATAATTTATATCCGCGCCGTTTATTCTATTTATCCAAATAAAAGCAGATCCGCCGTCAGACATCAACACCTGTAGCTTTACCATGCCGCGGCAATAAGCTATCATATGAAAAGACCAAGTCGTTAAATTCTCAGTGCTCTGCCTGAAAGGTTCTGTTGAAAAATGCACAGGTATGCGATTATCTGTTTTTTCGCGCATCGGCGGCAGCGTAGTAAGGCGGAATCCTACATTGGCACTGTTATATCCCGATATGGCGACCGAACAAAGAATTAAATGCCACCCCTCTACATACAATTCCATATCATCAATATCTTCCCATTTATTTGTACTTTGGGGACCGTCAGTTTCATTCACATAAGTCACATAGTCTTTTTTCACCGCATAAGGATTATCCATATATTAAAGAGATATGACCGATAAAGTGCTTATGGTTTTATGATTATAATCATTATTTCTTTTATCTGTAAATCCATTTATCCTAAGTTTTCCCACATCATCGGCCCTTATTTGAACCTTAACCTTTTTCTTCACATCCGCAATCATATGAAAAGTGACAACACTTAAGTTTTCTGAACTTTTAATGGACGGTTCAAATGAAAAATGCACAGGCTCTCTATTATCCGTCTATAATCGCTGTCTGATTTACTGTTATAGTCTTTCTAAATCTGATACGTCAGTAAGGTCACTCATTATATAGGTTAGATTATAGTTTCTGATAAACACCATCGTCTAAAGTTCTCTTAGCTTTAAAGTCAGCTGAACATTTATGACCTTCAAATTCCTTTTCTTTGTAAATGCCGTTGCAGTGCAAACAGCGTACATTATATTAGACTTAGGTTTGGGAGGTACAATACAGTCATCCGATGGCATTGAAGTAGTACAATCCATTATAATTAGGGAAGACCGTTTTTGGCAAAGTAGTCTACAATAAATTCTTTAGCCCACCCTGCTAAGGTGATAAGAGCTAAAAACCTTTCTTTTCTTAGTTCGTTTCCTTTGTCCTCTTCTAACAAACTTACCCTACCTTCGATGTTTCTAATCAATTCAGCAACCTTAGGAACAGCTTCAGTTGGTACTTCCATATATTGTAAACTCACAAAGTTCGCTTACCTAATATAATGAATGCAGAACATATTCCTTGTAATGCTCTTATCGTAGGACCCACAGGTTGCGGTAAGACTCAGTTTGTCGTAGAACAACTTTTAGGTCCTTTTAGATACAAGTTTGACTACATTGTACTCCTTTGTCCTACTTATGTAAATAACAAAACTTGGAGCGGTATAGGACAAAAGACGATGACTTCTTTGTAGATATCCTAGACCCCAATGAACTTAGCTAACCACTTGAAGTTCTGGCATAAAGCATTTCCACACGACACTCAGACCCTACTTATTCTTGATGACATTGCTTGTGGTGACGACGTTAAGAAACGCACGTCGGAGTTAATTAAGCTAGCCTTTAGCGGCAGACACGACAACATCTCTGTTTGGTTACTCTCGCAGCAGTTGACAAGCGTCTCTAAGCCCTTCAGGGAAAATATTGGTGCTCTGGTGGTATTTTACACTCCTAGTAAGAGCGACTTGGAGACCATTCTTTCAGACTATGGTGGAGAAATCACCAAAGAAGAACTACATAAATACATGCGGCATTTGAAGACCCATCAGCATTCCAAAATGATCTTCTCTTTGAGGTATCCATATAGCGTCGATATAGTTTAAAAACGTATGGTTTTAAATATATGGAGATTGAGCAGATCCTTGATGAAGTTCCCACACAGCTGGATGAAAATGACTACAAAGAACAACTTAATGTATTGGTAAGTTCAGGTAAGTGCAAAGAAATGATAGGTAAAGAGCTTACCCACGAGCAAGTCAGTAAGTTGTCCGAGGCGGAAGTCAAGAAGTTCCACAAAAGATACGAGGCTGCACTTGCAAGTAAGACTACAGACGCCGTAGCCGACTCAGCCATTAAGCTAGCCACTAAGGTTTTGGGACTTGCGCTGCCCATAGACGACGTAGAGCAACTTCAGAAGGACATAAGAGAAGACTATGTCATTGCCCAAGAACTTAAGATAACTTGTGGGTGGTTGTCTTTGAAGTGTGGTAAGTTAATGGCAGTGGCGAGTGCTGTACTTCACGTTGCCCAACATATTGACTTGAAAGAACTTACCACTTCTTGGAGCGACTTTAAGAAGTCAAAGATAAGTCAGGAACAAGTTCTTGAAGAAGTTGAAGACAAGTCATCTGTAAGTACTTAATCAAGTCGTTTGTAGGTTACTTATCAAGTTATCAAGTCCTTTAATATAAATGAGTGACACTGAGCAACCACCCGTTGAGCACCAAGAAGCTAAGATTACGAATCCCAAGAGTCCAGGCAGAGTAGCAGCCGGAAAGAAGCTGGCAGAAATGAATAGAAAAAATAAAGCAAAGAAAGACAAAAAAGAAGACGGTGGTAGCAGCTGGGACATCAACCCTGGATACGTCATAGGAGCCATAGGATTATTTATAGGCGGAGCTAGTCTTTATTTGCAGTGGAAAGGACAAAAAAAGCCAGCACCGGTGACACCTCCGACACCTGCAAAATCACCAACGCCTCAGCGTAAAAAAATACCCGACATGGAATAAATCTTACTTTTGTTATATATAATGTCGTCTCAAGTGATGAAAACCGTTGAAGAAGCTCTTATTCTAACTTCTATTGTTGCAGGCGTAGGTTGGGTAGGTAAAAAAGTATTAAAGAAACCTTTACTGGAGACCCAAGCACTAATGTTATGAATTATGTTAAAATGACCGCTGCAGTTGCAGGAAGTATTGCCTTAAAAGATTATCTACAGAAAGAAAAGATTATACCTACTGTATAATGGTAAGTCTAGTTGCAGGTGGCGTTATTGCAGCTTTAGCTTTTACAGGCGCTAATTATGGAGGTCAATATTTAGATCGTTTAGTCCGCGGAGATCATAACAAAGATCTTATTGCAGAGAGAAAACGTCATGACTTAGCTTTGGAAAGATATCAGAGGGATGTGGAGGCATGGAATAAAAAAAGACAAGCCTATCAGGACTGGTTGGATAAGAACTACCGGGATAAGATGCAGGCTGATAAGAATTTTCAAAATACCGACTATGCATTTAAACTCTATGCTGAAGCCCATCCAGAACACCCTATTAGATTATCAAAGCCTCGATGGAAAAATTACTACACCCCTTCTGAAAAACAAAAAAATAATGAACTTTTATTTGTTGGTGTTTCAGGTCTGGCCATCGGAGGCACTGTAGCTTATTTATTATAATGATTGTCTTTTTAGAAAGTGACAAAAACAATTTTACTGTGAATTTAAATCCCCCCATTAAAGCCCATAAAGTTCGTCTTGTAAGTTGTAGTCTTTACAACAGTTGGTATAATTTAATTGGGGGTAAAGTTATTACACTGGTACCAAACGCCCAAGGCGCAAACAGTACCAACCCCTCAAGTTATCCCCAATGGTCATTATACACCAATCACCCTGGCTAAGGAATTAGCAAAACATGGTTATACCTTCACAACAGGGATTGCCTCATGAGATGAAGATTAAACACAGTCTGTCCGGTAATAATCGTTCAGTAACCCCTGATAATATTGGCGCCTTAGCATCTTTATTAGGAATCTCAAAGTAATATAACCAACACAGCAGCTATAGATGTGAATTGGAAAGTCCCTGGAAATTACGAAGTTTATTGTAATCTTGTGCAGAGTTATCACCATAATAAAAAATCTCATCTGATGTCTAAATTCCCGCCTAAAGGTAATCCCTTTGACCTGGTAGAATACAATCCCTATACTTTATATCATGATTTGTCTTGCGACTTGGTTTCGGAAATAAACATAGTCATTAAAGTCGACGGAGAAGTTGTAAATTTTAACAATAGAAAGATAAACCTTGTCTTGGAATTCATATAATGCCTCGCGTCGAAGACAAACTTAAGAGAATTTACTTATGGACCTCAAGGCTATTGGAGAGGAGCCTCGGCTATTAAGAAACTTGCTGTAGCGGCTAGAGTCTCTGAAGACACAGCTAAGAACTGGTTAAAAAAACAAACCCTTTGGCAGGTTTATCTTCCCGCGCCCAAGTATATTCCCAGGCCCAGTTTCACTGTGAATGTGCCCAACGAAGTTCATCAGGCAGATTTACTTTTTTTGCCGCACGATAAGGTAAAGAGAAAAACGTACAAATATGCCTTGACTGTCGTGGATATCGCCAGCAGATACAAGGACGCTGAGCCCATAACCAGTAAGGATTCAGGAGAAGTCGCCGAGGCTCTAAGTAAGATTTATAAGCGCGTTTTAAAATGGCCTAAGCTGCTGCAGGTTGATGCGGGCACAGAGTTCATGGGCGCCTGTCACTAAAACGCTGAAAGACCACGATACTAAGATCAGGAGAGCTGAAGCAGAGTACCACAGGGGTCAAAGCCTCGTTGAAAGATTTAATCGCACCCTAGCGGAACGCTTGTTTGGATATCAGTATTGGAAAGAATTAGCAGATCCATCCAAAAGCAACAGGGAGTGGGTGCAGAGACTTCCAGAGGTCATTAAGGCTTTAAATGATGAGGAAACAAGGGCAACGGGAATGAAACCTAAGGATGCCATAAAAAGAAACACGTCGAACACAAATCCTTACGTTAGGAGTTCAAGGGCAGTAGGAATGAAAGAAAAAAAATTAGGTGACGTCACGGTTCGATATCTCTATCAGCCTGGGGAATTAGAAGGAGGATCCAAAAGAGCTACGGATCCTAATTGGTCTTTGAAAACGTATCAGATCTCAAAGTCCGTCACAAAAGAAGGACAGCCTGTGTTGTATTACTTAACAGATGGTCCAAGCCGTGGATTTGTTAAAGAAGAGCTGCTCATAGTTCCTCAAGATTCAGAGTAGTGCTGCACCACGCGCCTGATTACACTCTAAGCACGTCAAACGTATATTACCTACAGAGTGACCCTTTCTTATTATTTAAACGGTCCACAGAAAATTGCTGATCGTCGTTAGGTTCAAAATCCCAGAGTAGCGGTATGTTACACTTAGCACACCTTGCGTTGGGTTTATAAACATCATCGACCTGTGAGGTCAAATACCTTATTTTTTTCCTCATCAATTTCTCTTATACGCTTGTAAGTTTCTTAAGTATATTAGCCTTAGCTACTTCAGGCGAGTGTATTATCGTACCGTAATTGCGGACCCCACGCTCTTTTTAGTTGTTTGTAGTATTCAACTCTGCTAACTGCAGTGTAAATAAGATTACTCCAACAAAGACGCTGGTCTATAATCCATAAGTTTTCTTTAACTGTTAATCCCTGAGCACTGTGTACTGTCATACAATAACCTAACCGCCAGTCCGGCGAAGAAATAACCTTTTCTACTACAGATAGCGGCACCCAAGCCCTATCGTGTGTTACAGCATTTTCTAAAACCAAGTCAGTGTAGGGTACCGTAACTGTTTTTCTTTGAAAACGCGTGTCCCGCGGTTTATAAACCACAGGTACTTCGTGGTTAGGGTATTTTGTGCGATGTAAATTAAGTAAATCCTTTTGTATTCTGGATTGTGTAGCACGTCGACTACTAAACACTAACTCTTTTGGATGCCATCGGGATAAGAATTTTTGATATTTTAAGGCTTTCAGTTCTTTACGCATTACCCTACACTGCTCTACGTCGCTTAACCCACGTAAGGACTTTTTAAAATCCCTAACTGAATCTTTACTGCGGTAGTCAGCTGTTCACTTCTTCTACATAACAGTTGGGCAGCGTTTTTAACCATTCATGGGGCATTTCTCCTCCAATAGGCGGCGGCTGACAGGGATCGCCAACAAAGATAACTTGCGTTTTCCCATCTAAGAAGGCTACAAATTCTTTTAGTATCCCTAGGGGTACCTGTACAGACTTCGTCCCATAGTATTACAGGCGGAATGTCGTGTATAGCTTCGGGAACCCACTTTTGATTGTTGTATCTAAAGAAGCTGTGGTACGTTTGTGCGTCGTAACCCATTTTACAGAGTTCACGTTCTAAACGGTGAGTGGGTGTAAGAACTTTTGGTTTACCAAATAATTGTAGTACGCGGGTTGTTTTACCACTGCCACCGGTACCGTAAATATAAGAAAACTTGTGATAGCTAATTGGGTCTTTTACGGTTGGGTAAACTTGCACAGTAGGTTCCAACTCTCCTTGGATGTGATTATCGCTGTACTTGACTCTTTCACGCCAAGCTTTAATTTTCTCATTTTTTACCCTCCACTGACCGCTCTCTGCGTAATCTTCTGGGGCATAGTGGTCTTTTATCATTTCAAGCAGCTCTGGTTTAATGTACAAACTATCTGTAGCTACACGTGGTACATCTTCTTTGTCAAATCTTAACAGCATAGCTAATAAAGATATGTGTGCGTAAGCTAACATACTAGCACGAAGATGGTAATACTGTGCTTTGTAGTCGTGATAGTAGCAGAGTATATGACCCAGCGGAGAATCTTCTACGTTTACAAGAACACCTTCTTTATGAGCGCGTTTAATAAGAAAGTTGAGTTCTTCAGAGTCTGTCACTAAACGACGCTGCATATGTTTTTCACCCATTTTAGCACCTTGTGTAAATTTACCTATAACAATTCTTGCTGTGGGGTTATCACTAGGCAACCATTGTGTTTGCACAGAATGACAGAGTATAGCTTCGTGGGCTGTGTAGGTTAATAAGTTACGCTCCTCAAAGAATTTTAACAAAGGCACCGGAATCCAAGGGCTGTTAGATAAATGTTTACCATACCAAGCGTAGATTATAGGATGTAAGTTAGGTTTAAATTTCCACGTGGTTAATTTTACAAATCCTGTGGCAGGTGCATCGTAATAACCCGGTAAACTTACACGGAAGAACTGACTATCCGGATGCCCATAACGGTTATAATAGGGGGCACAATCACCAAGCCCTTTAAAACTAGCTGGATAACAATGCTTCATGTCTAAAGAAATGTATTCATCTTTGTTGTACTCCATATTCCAAAGACCGCCGTGTCCGTGTTCAACACAAGCAGCAGCAATATCTTCTGTAAACTCTTTTGGTGTCGGTTTCCAACCATTACGCTTTTTAGCAGCTAAGAAGTCTAAACTACGACTACTAAAGACTTCATCTTCAAAATCTTCTCCAAATTCCTCACAAGCTGCTTTAATTTTGTTATGTTCTTCTTCTGGACGGTAAAGCGTACCGTTCTGTGTTATAAATTGGTTACCTTCAGGGTCTAAAAACCAAATAGAATTTTCATGTACAAAGTCACTGGGTTCTAACATAACACCATTCAAAAACTCTTGTGAAACGTAAAGAGGAGAGGTTTCATAAACTTTAACTTCTTTTTTCTTTGGAAATTTAACCTCACGCCAAGCATGTCCGTTGTGCTGGTAAATAACAATAGGTCTTCCATTTTTACTGTATTTATGAGTACCAGGGTAAATAATACCGTCGGTAATATCCTTAACTGTAATAGCTCGTTTAATTAATAATTCTAACCTTTTAATATTTTCTATGGTACCACCAGATCTTTTCACTGAAAGTTCCCAATGGTCAATAACTTCTTCTCTTTGCTTAGTAAGTTTTCCACCTCTGGCTGCATCGCTAAAGAATTCTCTAACTAACTTTGCAACACAATTACCAGGGTGTCTCATGGGTTGTAAATTATTGGCATTAGGAGTTCTAATTTTATACGCAGAGTAGATAACAACCGTTTACGGGATAAGCATCGTCGTAGTATAAACTGTCAATACCTACTAATACACCCGGTTTTGTATTTTTATTCAAAGTAAATAAGTCTTTTTTTCCACTATTTCTTAGAGGATTACGTCCTTTCTCAATCATCCAGTTTCCATAAAAATCCTCTTTAATAAAGGTTACCTTCCAGACGATAATCACCACTTTTAATGTAGTTAACAATAGTTTTAGGCTCTTTTCCATAGTTATTGTATGGTCTTCATCTCCTTCGGTGAATGAAATAAAGTCAAATTCAGCAGTAGACGAATTTAAAACTTGTTTGAGTTAACTCTTCTAACTTTGTTGTTTTGAATCTGCTTAGCTAAATTCCATTCATCTTGCTCTAAAAGCTAATCTGTTGATAATGTTCATATATATTAGAAAATATTTTAACTTAATTACAAACCCCGCATCCAAACTTAACTCGTTAGTTCATCAGAAGATTCGTAATCGCCGTGTCCGACGCCCCTTGAAATATGCAGGCAGGGCCCGCGTATTTCATGGGTGCCTCCGCGAGTCCCCCTTACTGCTGCTCTTGATGGAACCTCCTCCTTTGTTTTTAACTTGGAGAATTGGAGAAATATTGTCAATAAAACCTTTTGTTTCATGATGCTATGTGTTCTCGCTTTCTCCCTTACGCAAACTCAGTCAGAGGATGTGGCACCTTTTTTCCTGTATCCATATCTCATTGACATCCGTGTGTATTGTAGGGACTTAGAATATAGTACTATTTTAAGTACCGGAAATAAAGACGGATGATTAGCATAACAATGAGATCCCACAATGCTTTGCAACGCATATATTAATAGGCCCTTAGGCTTTTGTCACAGTTCCTCTTAACAATCCGAGGAGTGCACATCTCGACGACCCTCCCCCCCGCCACTGACGGCGTGTCGCGACCCCTCCTACACGCGGATATCTTCATTCACTCCCACGCCGTCCACTCTGTGGACGCACACCTTTTTTCCTGTATCCATATCTCATTGACATCCGTGTGTATTGTAGGGACTTAGAATATAGTACTTTTACAACCGATTTCTGTGTTACGTGCATAGGCGGCTTTTCTTTGTTTTCATCAATCAACAGTCTGACTCAACATGCTTGGTAGCCTGGCAGCGTTTTGTATTCAAAATGGCAGGTTAGTGAACAAACATATGGTTCAAAAGTTGTCCGTCGATCTACAATGGAGGGAGATCTATCACCGCCATTTGCTGGATTCATCAATACAAGAAACAGGCTTTATTTGTTAGTGAACGGTTTGTTTCAAATGTTCGGGCAACGTATCTTCAAACTGGTGATGTAGCAGTCCAAAACCGCAGAGGAAGAGTGAGACTTCGCACTTGTAAGTTGAACAAGCCCTTGACGATGAATATTGAGATTTTTAGCTCCTTTCTTTACATAACGATACAACTTGTCTATCACAATCTCGTGCTGTTCCAAGGGCGCTTTCCATTTAGCAGAATTTTCGGAAATTTTGGTGAGAAATACAAATGGAAAGCGACATTTCCGGAAAAAAAATTCGGAAATTTAGGAATACCTTTCGAGCTTGTCCAGCGAGTGGAAATTCCGAAAATTTCGAAAATTTTGCTTTCCATTTGGCCTGGGGACCAGATATTTTCAGCACCAGTCCTTTTCCGTGAGTTGTCACATTGGGAAAATGGCAGCTGTACGACCTGAAGTTGAAAACACGGCGTACGTTTGTGATGCTTGTGGATTTATTGCAAATTGTCTTACTGCTTTTCTGAGCCATAATTGTGGTAAGTAGTTTTAAAAATCAATCAGATAATTTAGGTATCTATAAATAATAAACACTACGATTTTATGCAACGTCTTCGATGGTTCTGAGAATTCCCGCCAAAATTGCACATTGCGAACCAACTCAAATCTTATGAAACTATTTACTTTTGTAGGAATCGCCTGGGTTGCATCTTCTAATCTTCCAACTCAGTCTGAATCGTTTGCTCAGTCCAGTGCTAAAAGCCCAGAAATTTCGACATTATTGACAAAATGGGAAGATAAGCATATAAAACTACTCATTGATTGTTATTCACAAGAGAAGAAAAAGGAGAGTAAGGGCAAAAATACAAAGAAAGAAATGTTTGAGTCAGTTGCTCGTCAATTTAATGCTAAAGCTACTGATGTAAAGGTGACAGGAGAACAGTGTCAACGGAAATGGATAAAGCTTGAACAGAAGTACAAAGAAGTAGAGGACCATAACAGGAAGACAGGGAGAGCAAAGAAATCATGGAAATTTATGGAAGCAATGTGTGAGATTATGGGAACGAGTCCAAATGTCAATCCAGCATACATCTTTGATACATCAGTATCAGATTCTCAACAGCTCTCACCAAGTAGTTGCTCAGCATCTAGCGATCCTAATAATTCAGCAAGTGAAAGCAGTGACACTGAAAACAACAGTGAAAACAGTCAGACCATGATAGCTGTGCAGAACAGAAAGAGAACAAGGAAAAGCAAGTCAAGCGCAAGCGAAATGCTTGAATTTCTAAAAGATTACTCCGAGAAAAGAGAAAAGTCTGAGAAAGAAAAAGTGGACCTGTTAAGAGAGATGCATGAGGAGAAGAAGCAGTTCTTCACTCAATTTCTTGAAGTTTTAAAAAAGAAATAAAAAGTGATACTCAGCATGACAGTTATTCTAAACTATTAAGAGGGACAAATTTGCAAAACTCATTCTGACATATGTGTGTTAGCCAGTTCCTTGAGTCTGTTAGCAGAACATTTAGACTATTTTAGGGAATTGGCTAATACCCATCAAATGGGTTTTGCAAATTATTCTCTGTTACAATTGTCAAGGCAAAGTTTTGGCACATTATTTGCATTTGTTATACTAGTTGTGTTCCTTATATTAGATATAAAAACATTCATGTGATTCTTGTTTTTGAGAGAGTAATAAATCATTGACAAGTTTTATACTTTGATTAGCTTAGTAGCTATTAGCTTTTTTCCAAATCTCAACTAATCAACAAGAACAATTCTTATGTATACAAACAGGATTGTATTATGTTATGATCTGGTTGAGCAACAAATGACAGTTAAGGACTTTATGTGTTCTTGTGATATTTGCATTAAGGAAATAAATTTTACTGTTTGGGTTGTATGTGATCTTAGTATCTTTCTTTTATTTCTTGCATGTTGTAAATAATCGTAGTTGTAAGAACAATCACTCCACTTCATCATGTACAAATAAATAATAGGAGTAGTATTGCTTTGTTATTTTCAATGGCACTTTATTATAATAAGTAGATTTAATTTATGCCTAAAATCATACTACTTATATGCAGCTGTTAACAGGTCACACAATGAGAAGCAAACAACTGTTTTGACTTTTGGCAACATTTGATCATGCTTTCAAAAATACAAACAGAGAGATATTGAAAAATTTTCCTACTTAGGATTTGTTATACCATTTTTTAAAGTACCCTCACTCTAGCTGAATTACAAGTACTTGATGCATGATTTATGGAACAACAATGTTCATTAAGTAGTTTCTCTTTTGGATAGCTAGACCATTTCTTGCATTGTTACCATCATCACCATCATCTTGTTGCTGATTGCCATCATCACCATCATTTAAAAAATAGTTATTGTCAAAACCATCATGAATCAAACAAAAGTTGTGCAAGATACAAGCAGAAATAATATTTTGCACTGCAATTTCCAAGTCAAGATGATCCAGGTATTTCAGTTTTCTCCATCTTCCTTTTAGAAGGGAAATTGATCTCTCAACTACTTGTCTTAAGCTTGAGAGGGCTGTATTGAAACGTCTTTGTTGTGGAGTTAAGTTCCCATTGTCTTTAAATGGAGTTATAAGCCACCTTAAAAAATTAATATAAATTAGCACTATAAAATTATTACACTTTTTTTGAAAGTTCGTTGCTCAGGGAGAAATTAAAGGGCAGTTTTATTGGATCCACTGAAAACAGAGTTATAGGCTCCCTAGTTTCTTAAATCTACTATTTCGAGACAAAAATACATAAGACTATGGTAGACTTCTATTAATTACCTTAACAAAGGATAGCCTCCATCCCCTAACAAATATGAGTTTCCTGGAAATTTGACAGCAGCAGTATTGTATAAACCAGAATTTCTAAGCAACCTCGAGTCATGAACAGACCCTGGCCACCCTGCCAGTACATCAAGGATCCCCATGTTGTTATCACAAACTACCTAAAAATTAATTGAGGCTTCAATTTATTCTGTACTTCTTTGTTTTCATTGTTTCACTCCATTTTTCCATTAAAATATGACATGAATATTTTTAAAGTACGAGTAATTATTGTCCTCACCTGGACATTTAAAGAATGAAATTTTTTTCTATTGACATAAACTTCTGGACGGTATTCAGGTGCACGGATCCTAATGTGTGTTCCATCTATGACCCCGACAACATCTGGAAATCCCCCTTGATCTTCAAATGCTTGGGATATTTCATGGGCTTCAACAGCTGTCAGATGACAAAAATACTACACTTATAAAGTTACCAAAATGTAACCTTGTGCACTTAACGTTTTCTTACCATTTGGCCATTTGATATACTGTGGATACATTGTAGTTACAGCTCGTGTTACACGAACTCATAGTAACATTAAACCTATCTGCAATTGCCCAATTGGGTTCATTATTTGCCAAAGTCCAGACAAATAACAAAACTTGCTTTTCAGGGGGCACTGGTGGTCTTCCACGCACATTATTTGGTGTTATTAGGCCTGTGTGCATAACTGCTTGCAGCAATAATTCCATTGCTTCTCTCCTCATCCGAAAGTGTTCTTTAAACTCGCCTGACAAATACATTGGGATAGTACTTTCATAATAGTCTAAAACACGATTCAAGCTTCTCCTCATAAAGCACGAAACCGCTGCAAATACTACAGTTTCATCATTATCCTCACAAAATGCAGAATGAATGCTTTCTAACTCATCTTGTTCAATCGCCATTAGGTTTAACATTGCCGCCATCTTGAATTTATTTGGGTTTCCTGTGTTTTGAACTTGATCGGATTTCCTGTGTTTTAGATCACGTGAGTTTTCGGAAAAACCTGTTCCATTATGCCAGCAGGCATTTCGGAAGTTCGAACCGTTTTTTTCTGCATAATGGAAAGCGCCCCAAGTCCACCATGTCTGCAATATTCTTAGAAATTATTTCCTGTACAGAAAGTGGTTCGCCGACAGCTCTTCCAGAACTCGTCTTTGTATAAATAAGTACTTCTCTTTCAATACTTGTGGGTTTTTCTGGCACAAAAATCAACGCACTCTCTTGCTCCGATGCCATGATTAGTTCCACTTTCCCGCCTGTATGAAATGCCAGGCTACTAAGCATGTCGAGTCAGACTGTCAAATGATCATGTCGAATGAAAACACAGAAAAGGCACCTATGCACACAACACTAAAATCGGTTGTAATTTCATTGTCAGTACACAGCATCATCGGGAAGTCGGAAAAAAAAAGCACTGAAAACTTTTTAAGCAAAGTCAACGGAGATTTGCTGGTACATGCCAGCCAATTAAGAAGCAACGGTTTCACGGCCAGCTCAAAGTATTTAATGGAGGAAGATCTGAATGGAATTCCAGAAGGACACAAAAGACATTAAATATAGTTAGTCATCTCAGAATGACACCCAGATGAGAAAATGAAGTTCCAAGAGCGAAAACATTAGAAACATCAGTCACAAAACCTGAAGAACTAAGGTCTCATGAAGCAGCATTTACTGGAGTAGATGGGTGTGTAAACAAACTACTCTAAGATGTTACTTGTTGAATATCCTGAAGAATACATTCAATTGGTTGAAAATTCAACAGGACATTGCATAAGTGAAGACATCATTGAAGGGAAATGAGCCACCTAGATGCAAAGTTGTGAAATCTCCCCTTGAAAGAAAAAGGTCACTTGAAAATGAACAGCTTCTTGAAATTTCTCTCCCACAGCACAAATCCATGTGGTCTTGAACTCACAAGCAAACTGCAATTGAGAAAATTCTGAAGAGTTATGGTATAAACTTTCCTGATCGAGATCGTGATAAGAACATTACTGAAGACAGTTTGAGGAATTTATTACCTCCAAGAAGAAGGAAGGCTTTAGCCAAGCTGAACTGGATCACTTATTTGACTCTATCGTTCTGCCTGATCTTACATATGGCCTGCCGGTTTATGGAGCTTCTAAAGCAGAATTTACAACAGCACAGAACTTTCTTAATCGTTGCAAGAAATGAAAATACACTAAGCATCTTCAATAAAGTGAAAAAGATGAAGAACCATCCACTGCAGAACATTCCTAAGCATCAGGAAATTAGATATAATCCATAACATATCAATAAGCATATCAAACATATCCATAAGCCAAGAGTCAATACTGAGCTTTTTAAAATTTGTTTTGTAAAAAGATTGATATGTGAACATAAATTAGCTTACCGGTATTAGAATATACATTAAATCTACATTTTTATATTTGAGGTGTCTCAATTGTTACATTTGACATGTATTTTATCAATGAAATAAATACTGTTACTATTATTGTTATTACCAACAACACAAGCGGAAGAGGAAGAATAACTTTCTATGGCATAACAGCTACTTACTAGCTAGTCATCTGCTACAAAAGAAATGGTAGCCGATGGTGAACAAGCAGACCAAACAAAGGAAGCACCTAATGTTTTGCTGTTGTTAGTTAAATCATCAAATGACTGAATAAAAGTTTGACTACATTATTTTAAGTAATATATAATGTTGTGTTCTAAGTAATATATAATATGCTCCTAAAACATTTTAAATGTTTCTTTAATCCATTAGTCTTCAGACCATTTAAATGCAACAAAGGTGAGCATCACATTAAACCCTTTACTCACTAAATCCTTTTTTAATTTTCTTGGTTGTTTTTTTCACAAATTTTGTCCAGTTTTTGCTGTCGGGTTCATCTAATTCCTGTTTTGCTTTACCCCCACTGCTATCACTTTCAATTTGCTTGGTAATCACGTGTAGGGTTAAGCATCAAGGCCTTGAAGTATGAAACACGTTTGTCATCTAACATAATGACAACAGTTTAATATCTTAACCCCTGATGAGTAGTGTTAATCTGGATTTACCAACCCCACATTCAAATTCATGTGTTAGTTCAAGTATGAGCTCATATAATTTATCCAGTCCACTCCTGACCACATTATTTCATCCCTTGCCCCTCCTAGCAATAGAGTCAGTCCGATTACCCAACTACATTCAACAATATTTGTAATGCTCTTTTATTATAGGACACGGTCTGACATATGTTCCAGCTGAAATAAGTATAGCAGCTGCAAACATTGACAAAATAAGGAGAGTGAGAAAACAAACTCTAAAGAGTACATCAGGAAGCAGTGTTGCAGAAATCAATCTAATGAATATCATCATCAACTTTGAGAAGGAAATACAACAAGTCATCAACAAACTGGACATTGTATCAGGTATGTGCTATATATAACCAACAATATAAGTTTTAGAATAATGGTCACGAATGGAAATAAAGAACACTTATGAGCTATGAAATCCAAGGGAGATTTTTTGAGACCACAGAGAGCAAAGCATTGCACTAACGATAACACTGCCAATGGATTTGAAAAGTTTTGACATTATGATGCATTGGATATGCTAGTCGGGAAGTTTCAAAAACAGAGTGATTTAGCAAACGGGACAGGAGGTTAAAAAGGACGCGCTCCGCGCTGACGAATTTTGTTCACAATGACCACTTATCACCAAAAGCTAAATAAGGGTACGAAAAAAAGTAAAACTCTGCGCTGACGAATTTTGTTCATAATGACCACTTATCACCAAAAGCTAAACGAGGGCACGAAAAAAAGTAAAACTTACCCAAAACCATTGATGATAAAGCTAGTTTTATGTTTTAATGTTACATCTAATGTCTTTACAGACGATCTACAAATGCCAGAAAAGTTGCAGAAACTCAAGGAGCGAGCGCTGCCTTACCCTATGAAAAACACTCCATACATATTCCATGGGGATTTCCCAGCAGCATTTTTCATGAACCCTAACCAGGCCTGTTTATTTTCTATGGCAGAGCATCTTAATGTAGATCTTACAGAGTGACATTTGATTTAGGCCACCCTCTCTCATGTGAACTGGTCATTAATAGGCTAATCAACAAACGTTCATTTCCAGATTTGCAAAAAAACAGAGTGCAATGGGTGTTTTTTCCGACTTCTTTTCTTCTTTCCTATCAAGCGATGGAAAATACCAAACTCCCAAATCTGGTGAAGCGTTTTTATCAGTCAGGAAGTCTACTGTCCCAGGAATCAACAATGTGGACACTGGTATAGGACTTTTCACCAGAAAACTTATTCCTTGTGGAGCGTGGGTCACCAGTTATACTCAGACAGCCCCCATTTTGCCAGCAGCCAACACCGAGCACGCATCCGACTACATATTAGTATTTTAGTTTAAAGGCCAAAGGGTTCAGGTTGACGGTAATGGATGTCCCCTCAGTCTTGGGAAAAGAATTCAAGACGGTAGCTTCCCGCTATGTCTTGCGCCTGAGAAGTATGCGGAGGCAATTAAATCCAGAGTCAACGTGAAATGGTTTATCCGTGATGGAGAAGTCTGGTTTCGTAGCTAGAGGGATATAAATCCTGGTGAGGAGATCTTAACAGTTTACACCGAAGACAAATCATACTGGACAAGCGTATTTTCACCCGACGACTTACTGCGACTCCGTCAAGCTTTTCTAGCAGAGCCAACAAATGACATCATCAAAGCTGAAGAGATCATAAGAAATTTTCAGCTTTCATAAATGGTAAGTCAGTATTCCATGAAGAGTCTCATAAGACAATCTTGAATCAGTTTGACATCAAAAATCTTAGTTGAGCAAAACATAACATGACATATTACTTGACAACCAGCATTGCAAAAATACGACGCTATCCCATGGTGCACCGCAACTTAATAAAATCATGTGACAATTACTAAAGTATTTTATATGTTTATCCAAACCATTATGAATTTTACAAATCAAATTAAGCTGTTTTATTTGAAAAACTAGACCTGCAGGCTATAAATTTATAGATCTCAATATTTTTAAAGCTAAGTTTAATAATAATAATATTTATTTATAAAGCGCAAATTCAACCGTACAGTTTTCAAATGCGCTATGAAATAAAACAAACTAGACGCTAATGTAGCGTGAAGTCGGGCTACTTGAGCGTAAAATTGTATGTTGTTTGCAGCGCGAAGATAAACACTTGCAACGTGAGATAACTGCTATGGTTCATTTCTAATAGAAAGTGCTGCGAGCAGAAAACAGCTGGTGTATCCAAGTTAAGCAGAACTGTTCCCCTAAAACTCACGAAAGTACACCGCTTTCTCTGATATGAAATGTTTCTTGTCTATCTCTTGTGCGTTGTGTGACGAACACTGCTAGTTGACCTTCAATGCTACAAAACATAATTCTCCAGGATCAGTGTCGGACACACACTA
Organism: Telmatactis stephensoni; assembly: GCA_029948255.1. Taxonomy (NCBI): domain Eukaryota; kingdom Metazoa; phylum Cnidaria; class Anthozoa; order Actiniaria; family Isophelliidae; genus Telmatactis; species Telmatactis stephensoni. Next base: position 145,616 of record JALIZF010001379.1, on the reverse strand, counting down.
TGACAGTTATTTAGCAAATATTTAGCACTTTGAGTAAAAGCAATTTTTCAAACAATCACAAACGGCTAGCGTTGGCAATGATTATAAAACTAACTGATTTTAAAAAGCTAGTTGCATCACGGTCAAAGATACCGCATTTGTCTACTGTATTTTACGCTTTAGATTAAACGAATGATAAATACAATTCCATCACATTTAAAGTATAAAATTTTCTTTCATAGGGTAACCAAATATATTGCAGAGATTCTCAGTGCGACCTCACTTTATACTTATTATCTTGGCTTGAATTGATTCGGCCCGTAGACGAGCTTCGATTCGAAACAGAACATTCGTAACAGAACATTGCCCTCTCGAAAAAATATCACTTAGCATTTTGTGACTTTCATTTTTTGTCACTGTTATTTGTATTGTCATTTGTGATATTTTTGCTATGATCATCATGGATCTGGTGTGAACTAGTGAGAACTCGTTTTACTGCTTGTTTTCCTAGACATGTTCGATATGTTAGTCCTTGAAACAACCCGGGTCGAAATGTACGCTCATAGACATCTTTTAGTGTGGGTCTATCACGGACGGTGTGTGCATTTGTATGTGATTTGAGCATCTTTATAGCAGGTAATTTCTTCGACATCTTCAAGAATGACTTCGTAATAAAGTCTTGTAAACATATATCTTCCCTTCGCTCCCTTCTCGAACTTCGATCAACCATGTGGCTATCGTAAGACATGAATGGGATCCCTGTTGTCGAGTTCGTAAAGCATCATGGGGGGACTAAACGCGACGTGACAGAAGACCAAAAGGTAGAACTAAAGTCGGGCTAGCCGCCCGACTAATAATAGAATAATCATATTAAAATTCCTAATAACAATAATATCTTAATAAAATAAACTTGCGCCTGAACTTGTCACTAGGTCTTGGATTTCCTGTGCTGCTTACAAGTACCCAATCCAACTCTTTCCCCTCCCCTCCCCTCCCAAAAAGGGCCTGATACTCAGATTATTCAATATTCAAAATGGCAGCTACTTCAATTCTATATTCTTGGTTTGCAACCATTACCAGAAAATTGAATATTGAGCAAAACAAACGGCGACCATGCGTTTTAATTTAAAAATTGCCTAGATTGGCACCCCTAGATTCCTGGGCTTCCTGTGCTGTATATTTACTAGTTCCAGTCTTCCCGATATATCAAAAGCATGGTACGATTATTTAGTCTCTAACAGGCAATTGTTTTACGTCTGTTTACAACCAAAATCGTTGCATCGTGACGTGCAAATTTATACACCATTTGGCCAATATACAACAGTAAAGCGAACATGATCTACTAGTCAGTTAAAATTCTGCTTTCAAATGTATACTGTTGTAATAAGTCGCAAAGGATGATTCTGAATCATGCTAAGTTGTGTTCAATTTGATGTATATATTTTCTGCGATCTAACAATATGCAGGTCGCAGGAAAGAAAGAAATCAAACTGATCTTGGCGTGACTTGCACGTCGTGATGCAACGATTTCGGCTTTTCAAGCAGGATTTTATTGTTTACAGTCAAATATCAGATGTCAAATCAGTTGCTTTGGTCTTGTTCTTGTCTCAATCGTTAACCCTTGAAGTTGTCTGGACCAGGAATTCCTTGGTATTTTCATCATGTCAGTGTATTGTTTTTGTAATGGTGCCAATCAAGTCTTTGCCGTTTTGTGTGACGGTCGACTTTGACCTGTGATCTCTAGATAATTATGGCTTTATTCAGGTAAGAAAGGATTTGTTTTAATTTGTTTTTATAGCACGACCAGAGAAGTACAAAAATAATCAAACTAATATTTAATTTCGAATTCTATCAGTTTTGTTCTGTGAAATGTTTTCGAAAATTGTCATATGAGTTATTCTATTTTGACTACAGTCTGGGCAAAGAGCATACTGCAGAGAGGGAGAGAGAGAAAGAGTCGTGTACTTCTGTAACTGTGATAAATCTATGACTGTGTCACTTTGTAACTTTTGTAAGCTTCAGTTAGCAGTGATCTCTTATGATCTCTTATGTTTTGTTCAAAACAACCTAATCATTCAAAGGAGTTTGTAATAGTCATATCTAGTTGAACTGTTTTAATCATGGAGTGAGCTGCGATGACCAGTTTTGAGCCCCACCCACCCAGTTGCCAGTATTTTTGAGGCCCATGCACCCAATGCCATATCCAAGTGCTCCTGCCACTTTCAAAGTCTAGTTGCAGGCACGCTTGTTGTCACCAGTCCCCTATATGGTATATGGGTGGTTACTAAGCAGATCAATATGGCCGAGAGAACTCGTAAATTTTTTGCTAGTTTCTGTGAATTCTACTTACTTTAGAAACAATTTCTCACCAAAAATGTTAGAAAAAACATAGAAATTGAGGGTCGACTTAAACAAAGAATATAGGAAGAAATCGGGATTTTCTTTCCTGATTTTAGGGGTCGACTTATACACAGAGTCGACCTATACACCGGCAAATACAGTATTTCTACGTGTTTGACTGTATTTATATATTATCAACAATTTCAAAGGAGGCAACATGGTATTAGATTAACACATACTGCATTTTTGTGAAAAATGCAACTTACCAAGTAATTACAATCGAACGTCAGGAGCTATTCAAAAAAATTGATGCAGATTTGTTTTATCCACTGAAAGAGTGGCCAAAGTGGTTCAAAGAGCTTTTTTGGAAGAAACTGCTTGGAGATTTTTGACACTATTTCTTTATGGGAATGGTTGCCCTCCAGAGGTCATTCTAAAGTGAGTCTTAAGTTCGCAATATTGGGCTCACAGTACAGAAAATACTCTGAAGAAAAGGGAAATCCAAGTGCGCTGTATTTTGAGCAATATGAGTTTGAAACAAAACGTTTATTTTGACATTCATCACAAAAGGAGCACGTATCACAGTGGACAATTTCGAGAAAATCAAAGATGAACTAGATGATGGAGAAGTTGGTTGATCAAACTGCTTGGCAAGACTGACACTAAAGTCCCATTTACACAACATCAAAAAACGGCAAGGCATTGATAATATTTGGCAAGGATGAATTTCATTTTTGTATGGAAAGTGATAGAATTCTATAATAAATGGCACTGTTCTGCCTAGTATTATCTTTACAGGCAATGACAAACCATACAGGGCCATTTAAATATAAAATGTTATCATTTTGCGATAAAAAATTAAATTCATCCGTGCCGAAAATAACCCTTGCCTTGCCATTTTTTGGTGTAAATAGCCTCTACTAAAGATGAACTGTACGCCACCATTGCAACCTGCTTGTAGTTCGTGCATGCACAAATTCAACAAGAATAAATGCACATTAAAAAATTCCCTGCAAGGTAGTAGCATCATACAAATTTTCCTTCTAGCAATTTTTATTGCAAAGTAATTTTACAAAATAGAAAAATACAACAATTTCTCATTCTATGAATGCGTAACATTGTACAATACTTTCGCGTTCTATCAATGTTCACTACGTAGCAACATCGTACAATAATTTCTCGTTCTATCCATGTTCACTGCATAGAAAGATCGTACAATAGTAATTTCTCGTTCTATCAGTGTTCACTGCGTAGCAAAATTGTACAATAATTTCTCGTTCTATCAGTGTTCACTGCGTAACAACATCCCACAATAATTTCTTGTTCTATCCGTGTTCACTGTGTAACAACATCCTACAATGTCGTTCTATATCAGTGATCAATGTGTAGCAACATCGTACAATAATTTCTCGTTCTATTAGTGTTCACTGCGTAGCAACATCGTACAATAATTTCTTGTTCTATCAGTGTTCACTGTGTAAACAACATCGTACAATAATTTCTCGTTCTATTAGTGTTCACTGCGTAGCAACATCGTACAATAATTTCTTGTTCTATCAGTGTTCACTGTGTAAACAACATCGTACAATAATTTCTCGTTCTATCAGTGTTCACTGCGTAACAACATCGTACAATAATTTCTTGTTCTATCAGCGTTCACTGTGTAACAACACCGTACAATAATTTCTCGTTCTATCATTGTTCACTGCGTAACAACATAGTACAATAATTTCTTGTTCTATCAGTGTTCACTGCACAGCAACATCGTACAATAATTTCCTGTTCTATCAGTGTTCACTGCCTAACAACATCGTACAATAATAAGTGTTTTTATTAAATTATTAGTATACTCCACATCAGTTATATAGGTAAATGAAAAGAATATGTATTTTCTTGTATAGCTTGAAAGAAAAAAATTCAGGGGTGAATACAGAGGGGCTAGATTTCCAACCCCGTTTTTCAGAGTGCAAAAATATAAAAATGTGAACGTTTAAAGAAAATAAAAGAACGAATCTGATTGCATCTTCATTGTTTGAAAATAAATTCAAGGGTCAACAATACTGAACCATCACATCATATTGAGTTCTGTTAATCTTATATTATTTCAACTTTTTTTAAGACCCTGCGTCTCATTACACCAGCATTCATCAGCTGGCAAAAAACCTTGTTTTCATATTTAGAGGTCATATCAGTGTGGCCAGCGTCAGTTTTTGACTAGAAAACGTTAAATAGCATACTTTTTTCTTCTACATTGTAATTTGTTATATTGTTTATACATTACAAGCTTTAGTCACAACAAAATGAAGCTCTAGATTTTGCATATAGCTTGATTCCAAAGTTTTGATGTTTAATTTCTTCAGAATATAGTTCATAAAAAATTTACCCATAGTAATTTTATAATGACTCTCGCTCAAAACTATTTTGAAATATTCTTTAAAGTAAATCTTTTTTCTTTAATTCTTTTTCTAAGTCAGTGTTAAAACACTCGTTTATATACCAGAAAATAACATTTCTCTTGAACTGTGTCATCTTTCAGGTGGGAGTGAGATATTGGTCAAGTCTCTTGAAGCCTTGCTCACAAGATTCAGTGTAAACACCCTTTATTTCTTCAAATGCAGGACGACTTGGATGATATCGACAGTTTGGATTATCAGGTGGCATGCAGACATCCTCCGTGTGTTTGGAGCCATGAAATATCTCCACTAGACATTTGACATTTTGCAGCATTACAGAAGCACCTGCACTTCAATTCCTTGACTGATTGTTCAGATATGGCACTAAACCACATGCACGGTCATATCCCAGGTATCTCAACCTTTGGATATCCTCCACGTCAAGACAAAATGTTCTCAGGACAAAAAGAAACACTTGAGTGAGGGATTCACTTGTGAACATCTCAGTCATGTTAACGACTATACCACAAGGGTGTATCAACGCAAGCATTCCAGCTGTGGTTTCAAAAAACACATCCCTGTTTGCCTTCAGACATGATTTTGTCTTCTGAAAGCAAACCTACTTCAGCCTTGTCGGGTAGAAATTCTGGGGGTATATCGACTTCTGCGTCAGGACTTTGAACGTGATGTTTTGAACAAAACTAGGGCACCTAAATACATAGATAGTCTATTATTCAAAGGTTATTTCAGCATAGGCCTAGTTGCACAGTCATGACAAATGAATGTAGAAATACATACCTGGTGTTTTCCTCCTAATTGCATTGTGTTTCAGATTTCTTGAAAATGTCCAAATGAAAAGATATCACACTGAAAAAAAATCAAAGGCCCCTATGGCTAACTCGTGGATATAACGTGAATAGATATGTACCTAATAAAAGTAATGTCCCACTGCGTACACTGCAAACTGCTTCACTCTATCATATAACTTGAAATAATGTCGTGTATTGACCGAAATGACCACAGGAAGCCCAAGCAATACATTTTAGTAAAATAACGAGTTGCATGTCTTCGACTAGTAAATTTTGAGTATTTATTCAATGTGTGGTTACAAACAAAACATATGCAAAAAAATAATGCTTCTCTCTGTAGCAAAATGTTGCTATAAATATAAAAGAAATTGCTTCATAAAACACTAAGTAAGCCGATAAACTAACTCAATACGCTTCTATAGTCAATGCTATTTCAAGCTATGATGTTCAGTTAAGTAAATATAAATTTTGTCTGGTCTGATTTCAACATAAATCGTGAAAAGCGAATATCATTGATCTATGAATAGTTCGGGAGTCCCGGAATAAATAAATGATTGGAAAAGATCGAATAATATGATCACAAAATTGCCTTACAACATTTCCTGAACTTCGGCTCAGTACCGAGCGGCGAGCGGAGTCGAGCGGAAACAGTCTCGTACCCAGACTCTAACGGGTATCTGCTAACACCTCACTGAGTGAGTGAGTGAGTGAGTGAGTGAGTGAGCGAGTGAGCGAGTGACACATTTGCATATCCAGAGTCCCCACAATAACTCCTTTCTATGCTTCGCATATCCACGAGTTAAAAAAACGACGAAAACGTGCGTAAAAAAAGACTAAATGTCACATGTATCGATTGAACCATCGATGACTGAGATATAGCAAAGAAAAGCCTTTCTTTTACTGACGAAGAAGAAGTTGCAGTTTATAAGAGTGAACCTATAGAAAAGAATTCACACGAAGAGGGAAGTGAAAAAGGATGGGAAAGTGATGACAGCCTTGTTAAATCAACGAGCCATATCGACCTAAGCTCAGATATTTCGACAGAAGATAAAGAAGATGACAACGAAGATAACGAAGAAGACGAAGAAGACAGTTCAACACATGACAATGATGAAGTGAAGTACTATAGGGAAGATAAAAACCTCCCACTTTACAGTTGTACGAGTCCAGATTTGGAAGAAATCTTCAACATCTGCATACTACAAAATGTACCCGAAGAGAAATTAATCAAACAAAGAATAAAGCACACTTCCACGTTTGTTATAAAGCAAAGTACATCAGCCCTAAAACATCCTCTTGACTTAGAGGCCGATGATACGCCCGGTGCTTTTACAAAGCACGATCAAGTTCACTTCTATGAGGCTAAGAAGAAAAAAGATGGTATACATTTATCATCAGAAGTGCACGTCACCAAGAACAAAAAGGCCAAGTCATTGGAGGCACCTACAACAGACGTACAAATGGAGGATGGAAAGCCAGATCCACAAAATTGAGCAAGCTTTATGCTGTTATACGCAAACACAGGACACACAAAGAAACACTGTCAAAATATGGCAGCACATTTACTCGATATATTACTTTTGTCATGCCTGTAGAAGAATACAACAGAGTGCATGGTACCTTGAAGAACACGAAGGACTATACGCTTTCCCTCGATGTTATAATCATTCATTACTTCTTCAGTGGGAATGCCGTTCCTATTGCACCAGCAAAGCACGGAAACTCTAAGAAAACAGATGCACAAGCATATCGCCCAACCCAACATTCCGTGAAACTAGAGTGCAAGGAAGCAGTTCAAGCGAGCAATAAAGCACCACGCCTTTTAGCTGAGACAATTGGATATGCAGACATCTCAATTATTGACAGTATTACTGACTCATCGAGGGTGCGAAACCCAAAGCAAGTATCTAATTACCGTAGCAATTATGGACAGAAAGCCACAACTAACCATCAAGACGATTCCAGCGACATTATCTTGATGCTTCTGGAACAAAATAACAGCACCGACTGCTTTGTCCTAGATGAAAGCCAACCTTTTGTCAGAGAGGTTTTACAGCGTTCTGGTTGCCAGCCGTCAATAGTAGCTTACACAAATCAGTCTTTGACAGATGTCGCTCGATTTTGTTGCCGCTCCGGAGTTGAAAATGGCTTTTCTTCTCTCCTCGCTGATACTACATTCAATATTGCAGAATTCTATTTCACCCAAACAGTGTACCAGAATCTCAGTTTGCGCAAGAGGGACTCTGGAAATCATCCATGGTTTCCAGGACCAATTTTAGTTCACAGAAACAAGCACACACAGGATTTCAAGTACTTTTGGCAAGCAGTAAAGCGTGGAGATGAAAGACTTGAAGGTCTTCGCATTCTTGGAACCGATAAGGATGAAGCTTTATCTGGAGGAATTCTAAAGGAAACAATTGCCACCATGCATCTTCTTGGGCTTGAGTATGTAAAAGCCAACGTAGAAAGCAAACTCGTGGAGCTGAACTTCCCAGCACTTCAGAGAAAACTCATTATGGCTGACATTTTTGGTGGGCGTGATCTGGGGTCTGGATCTGGATCTGGATGTTTGTATGATTGTGATAGCGAGGGGGAATTTGATGAGAAAGTGGAAGCCTTCAAGAGGAAATGGGATGACATTGAAATGCGATCAACGAAAAATAACCCTCCAAAGTTTACCAAATACTTTTCAAGATACAAACAAGAACAGATACGCGACAAGATGGCAAAATATGTCTGTGAACGCGCTGGTGTATCTCGAGGGTTTGGCCAAAATCCAATTGAATGGTTACACTATATGTCAAAGACAGAAATCGATGATGTGGGAGGAGTCAAACACCGAGAAGTAAATCTTACTACTGCTTTACAAAGCCTGAAATGTAGATTTTTATGACTCTACAAAGATGCTTCCAAGGCAATTTATGGACTGGATGGCTCCTATATGAAATACAATATCGACTATGATGATTGGATGGGGCTCTCAAAAGAAAGCAGACACGCTCACATGAAACGCTTCTTCACTGAAATGTGCACCTTGCCTCAACCAGCGCATGAGCGATTAGCAGTTACTCAGCAAGTACCCAAACGTTTGTCGATGGCAGTTGAAGATTTCAATATCCCAGAACACTGTATTCCCTTAAGCACTATGCGGAACATGCACGCCCGCGCCGAAGCTCTCCTTAACGAACCTGGGGCGTTCATGCAGGCTGCATCCAACGATCCGAGAGTTAGAACGGTCAGAAGCAGAACGGGACCAGTCCCTCTAGTTGTTAAGCCTCTGAAGACTGGCAACCAGCTAGAGTGCAACTGCACGACATACAAGTCGTTGAGTGTGTGTCCAGATACCATTGCAGTCGCTGAAGATATAAACTGCCTGGCAGAATATGTACAAGGGCTGCACAAAAAGTTCCAAAGAAAGAAGACAGGGTCGAAAGGCGCAAACCTTTTGGCTGCTTACAACAGTATAAGAACACTGTCCGAGCAAGGTTTAAAACAGAACAAAATCGGCAAAGTTGCACAGCGAAAAAGGCATGCGCAAGTAGATTCATGGACACCATACGCATCTGCAGCAGCTCAAGCACCGACATACGCATCTCCAGCAGCTAAAGCACCAACACGCATCTGCAGCAGCTCAAGCACCGACATACGCATCTGCACCATCTCAAGCACCGACATATGCATCTGCAGCAGCTCAAGCACCGACATACGCATCTGCACCATCTCAAGCACCGACATACGCATCTGCACCAGCTCAAGCACCGACATACGCATCTGCACCGCCTCAAGCACCGACATGCGCATCTGCATCGGCTCAAGCACCGACGTACGCATCTGCACCGGCTCAAGAACTGACATGCGCATCTGCACCGGCTCAAGCACTGACATGCGCATCTGCACCGGCTCAAGCACCGACATACGCATCTGCACCGGCTCAAGCACCGACATACGCATCTGCACCAGCTCAAGCACCGACGCTCAAGCAGCTCAAGCACCAACATACGCTCCGGCCTATGTACCGGAAGTGCAGCAGCAGCAGCAGCAGAATGCGCCCCCTTTTTATGCTACTCCGGTATCAAACCTTGTAAATCGACAACAGCCACAACGATCGAGCCAAGTTCCACCAGAGCAATCAGGTGCATCGGGTCTTTGGCATTCAGGACTCTCACCATATCAATATGAGCTATGTCTTATACAAAACAGCGTAAAGAAATGCTATGGGTGCAACAAAGAGTTTGCCGTGAAATACCGGAGCCACCCCAACGACATCATAGTGCGCCATGTAGACCGACGCATAAGAGGGCTCGGCGATGATGGCAACATCCAATATGGTGTGGACTTTGCCAACACGTATTATGACACTGTGATATCGATCACATAAAGAAAAATGAAATATTTGCTTGCGAATAGGAATTTTATGTTTTCCCTCTGACAATTAAATAACTTATAAACTCTAGTTAGTAGCATTTGTTGGTATCCCTGTGTAAGGGGAGAAAACAGGATGGCGTGACTATCGGGCAATGGACACGTGGCATTGTAATTGATACCCCCCTCTGGGGGTTTACCAGATAACATGTGACGCGTGCAGTGTTTGGACACCATTTGATGCTGAACATCACGCTAGCAACACTTTTGACCGATTTTTGTCTGTATAAGGTGAGTTATCATGGCTTCTTTTGTACCGAACGTCCTTATATTAGGCCATTCTTTTGTTCGTAGACTTAGGGATGATCTTAGTTCGCAGTTTGATTCTCGCGCTGATCATTCTTTTGGCCTTCAAGGCGTCGCGAAGGTTCATTTATTCGGCGTTGGCGGGCTAACAGTTCCTCGTTTACGCGAACGCCACCTTCATGTTGTTGCTAGTATCTGTCCAGACATTGTTGTTTTAGAGATCGGTACAAACGATCTTTCCCACGACGGTCCTGAAGTAGTGGGATCGGGGATCGAGGAGTTAGTTTCTCTTTTGATTAAGGAATTTTCTGTTAGGATAGTTTGTGTTTGTCATGTCATCCCACGTGGCACGACATTTCGCGATCATTTAAGTTTCAATCGCGACGCTCAAACTTTGAACCAAGTAGTAACCCCTTTTTACGGGACGGGGTACACATCGATAGAGACAGTCAGTACACTTTATATAGGAGTTTTAGGGGCGCCATTTTGAAAGCGTTAAGGTTGCTTTAGATTGCTTTGAATTTTTCCTTTCTTATGGGCGATTTTTGATTTGATTTTGTGGCATGAACTATCCTCTCAATTGAATACATGTTAGGGGCTTAAATCCTCTCAATTGCTTACATGTTAGGGGCTTAAATCCTCTCAATTGAATACATGTTAGGGGCTTAAATCCTCTCAATTGAATACATGTTAGGGGCTTAAATCCTCTCAACTGAATACATGTTTTGGGGCTTAAATCCTCTCAAGTGGATACATGTTAGGGGCTTAAATCCTCTCAGTTGTATACATGTTAGGGGATTAAATAATGAATACATAGACCTGGGTAGCTTGCTCGTCAACCCCATTCAGGAGCAGAAATATCAACTTAATGTGGTGAATGGTAGTGGTAATCAACCACCTTCTCTTTGTTTGGAATCGACCTCCAAGCCGAAACGAATCCAGACCATAGAAACCTGGGTGTCAGCATTCCGTATTTTTGTCTCCATTTACACTCAAAAGTTTCCTAGTGAGGCACCAGCACTAATGAAGTATGCTGATACGATTCAGGATTTGGCGGGAAGGGGAAACAATTGGCGATTGTTCGTTTTCTTCGCCAAGCTGACTTCTCTTCCTTGCCTTGGGGCAGTTTGCACTGGGAGTTGTGGCTGAAGTCACAGGTGCATGAAAGCAATAAACCCTGGCAAACCAATCACAATGTGACTCAAAGGGCTGGTAAAGTAGGTCCCATTCCAAAGGGTTTCTGTTATCGCTTTCATAGTGGTAAGGCTTGTTCTGTGTGTGATTTTAAGCACACTTGTTTTAAGTGTGATGGCTCTCACAAGGCCAGCCAGTGTCTTTTTCGTGCCCAACACTCATCAAAAGCTAGCTCATCTGCCAAACCACAATCTTCCAACTCCAGTTAAAATTGATCGTTTTGTGAATTTGCTTTCTGGTTATGAGCCTTCCCTTATTAGCTTTCTTGAATCTGGTTTTAAAAATGGTTTTTCGTTGCACTTTGAAGGGGAAATATATTCAATTGAATCAAAAAATCTGCTGTCAGCCAATGAGAACCCGGAAATTGTTGATGCTAAGCTTCGAAAAGAATTGGAGGCTCATAGGCTTGCTGGTCCATTTCCTTCACCCCCCTTTCCTGTATTTAGGGTGTCACCTTTGGGTGCTGTGCCCAAAAAGACACCAGGGGAATTTAGACTCATTCACCATCTTTCATTTCCTAAAGGAACATCAGTGAATGATGGTATTTTGCCGGTTAACACTAGTGTCCATTATGCAACTATTGAAGATGCAATTGGTTTTATCAAACACACTGGGTCTGGTTGCTTTATGGCCAAAACTGACATCTCAAATGCATTCCGTATAATTCCGATTCACCCAGATGACTATCCCCTCTTGGGTATGCAATGGAGGGGTTGCTTATTACTATGACCGTTGTATGCCTATGGGTTGCTCCAGCTCTTGTAAAACTTTCGAAACTTTTAGCACAGCAGTTGAATGGGTTGCTCGGCATAAATTGAACATCAATTCAATACTTCATTTGCTAGATGATTTTCTCATTGTGGCTCCCACAGAGAAAATATGCAGAGATCAATTGAACCTATTTCTTGAGCTATGTAGTTATCTGGGAATTCCTATTGCACCAGAAAAGACAGTGGGGCCAGCTACTGTGTTGCAGTTTGCTGGCACAGAACTTGACACACAACAACTTGTTGCTCGATTGCCACAGGAGAAGGTTGACAAGTGCATTGCCTTCATCACTAATTTTCTACATCGCAAAAAAGTGACCCTGAAGGAGTTACAATCCCTTATTGGTTTATTGAATTTCGCCTGCTCTGTAGTCATCCCTGGGAGGGCTTTTTTAAGGAGGCTCATTGATCTAACAAGTGGTATTAATGCCCCGTCACATTTAGTGAAGCTGAGTTTATCTACCAAGGGTGATTTACGAGTGTGGCTGTCGTTCCTGCAAGAGTTTAATGGCAAATATTTTTTCTTGAATGAGGTGTGGTCTAATTCTATAAAACTAAAGCTCTTCACAGATGCAGCTGGTTCCTTGGGTTTTGGTGCAATTTTTGGTAGTGAATGGTGCAATGGGAAGTGGCCCGATAGCTGGATTGGAAAAAATATAGCCTTTCTTGAATTTTTTCCTATTGTCTTAAGCCTTTGTTTGTGGGGACATAAGATGAAAAATCAGTGCATCCTGTTCTTTACTGATAATGAGGCTTTAGTTCATGTCATTAATAAGCAGTCCTGTCGGGATAAGTCTCTGATGTCTTTTGTTCGTCAGCTGGTGTCAGCCTGCCTCAAGCACAATATACTTTTTAGGGCAAAACATGTCCCTGGAGTTCATAATACCTTAGCCGATTGTTTGTCTCGCTTGCAGGTCCAGACATTCAGGGAACTTGCACCAGCTCATATGAACTTACAGCCAACAGAGATCCCTCACACTCTGCTGCCCGGAAACTGGGTAACATAGTGGAAGAACTCCTTAAATCTAGTCTCCAGCAATCTTCTGTCCCCACATATAAAAGGGCTTGGAAATTGTTTGACCAATTCCTTAACTCAGTCTTTCATAGTTGTGCTTTTAACTTACCTTTGTCGCCATCTATTTTGGCTCTTTTTATTGCATATATGTTTGACCACAGCTATGCCCCTTCTACTGTGAATACATATGTTTGTGCTATAGGCTACTCACACAAGCTAGCAGGTTATGATGACCCAACTAAAGTTTTCTTTGTTAGTCAAATGCTTAAGGGATATGGTAAAATTGGTTTTAGATTGGATAGCAGACTGCCTATCACACTTCCTATTTTGCAGCAGTTGCTTTGTGCTGCTCCTGTTATTGCTGACACACAGTATGAAGCTAGTTTGTTTAAGGCAATGTGTTCATTAGCTTTTTTTGCATTTTTAAGGGTTGGGGAAATGACTGATGCTGGTCACTCTTCCTACTCCACCCTACAAATTTCACAACTATCAAAGCTTTGCAATTCTGCTGGGTTAGTAATGGCTTTTAAGTTAACATTCACCGATTATAAACATAACTACAATCAGCGCCCATTTTCTCTAATTATTGAGCGTCAGCAGTATTTTTGTCCAGTCCAGTTAATGCTGGATTACTTGACCTTCAGAGGTTTGGACAGTGGTCCACTGTTTTTGTCCACCAATACAGCACGTATGCCTCGCCAGAGGTTTGTTTCACTCCTATCCCTTGCTGTAAAGCATTGTGGGCTTAATCCCTCATTTTATAAAGGACATAGTTTTAGGATTGGTGCTGCCTCACATGCTGCACATCGTGGATTTGCTGATGCACAGATTAGAATAATGGGACGCTGGAAGTCCAATGCTTTTCAGAAGTATATTCGTGTGAGTAGCCTATCGTCAAAGTAGCTCACAATATTTTGTTTTAGGACTGTTTGCAAGGGCGGCAGTTCTCTTTTCATTGAACGCTAGGGATGGCTACCACTTGCCAGGGTGGTGGTGGTCTCTCATTTGTATATATTTGATATAGTTGTTCCTCCTTCGGAAATAGTTCTTGAACTTAGTTGTCAGTAAGATAACCTAATTGCCATGGGTTTACAGCATCTTGCATGGGCAGAAGTTTGTGTTCATAGCAGTTAGGTTAGTATTTAGTGCTTTAAATTACATAAGTGCAATTTTAATACCTCTTGCAAGGGCGGAGTCTAACACATCTGAGCTGTCAATTTTAGATACAATTTATTTCCTTGGGATAATATCTCTTGCAGGGGCAGAGTTTTAGCCCACAGGAATTGTGGTCATGTTTTTCAAAGTGCTGCGTTTGCCTGGGGTGGGGCTGCACCATGGTTTTTTCTTTCCATGATGCATTTGGCGTTTTGGTTGCCCTCACCTTTACTGGGCTATTTTTGTGAAATGATTTATCATAGTATATTTCAGATATTTTATCAATAAAGCGGCTTTGGGCTTAATAAGCCCATAGCCAATATCAACTGATTGAGGTTTGGATGTATTTTTCTATCCCAGTAAACATAGCGCAGGCATATGCAGCACTTATATTGATAGTGGGTTCATACAGAAGGGGGAAAGCATAAATGAAATATTTTCTTGCGAATAGGAATTTTATGTTTTCCCTCTGACAATTAAATAACTTATAAACTCTAGTTAGTAGCATTTGTTGGTATCCCTGTGTAAGGGGAGAAAACAGGATGGCGTGACTATTGGGCAATGGACACGTGGCATTGTAATTGATACCCCCCTCTGGGGGTTTACCAGATAACATGTGACGCGTGCAGTGTTTGGACACCATTTGATGCTGAACATCACGCTAGCAACACTTTTGACCGATTTTTGCCCGCCCGGACCTTCCCAGTAGTCAGTCTTTGTTTGCGTTTTGGTTACAGATCTCCCAATTGTAAGAGATTTTGTTTAATACCTAGGGTAATTTTGCAAGTACGCACGGTTCAACATGTTTGTCAAACATGAGTATGATAAAACTGAGTATGATAAAATAATTATGATAGAATTTCGGTTTTGTTTAAAGACTAAATTTGAAAATGTCGTTTATATTTCTCAATACACATGTGTGTGTTTGCGTAATGGAAAGTACGCCCCTGAAGTTGATGGTTTTTGAACATTAAGGCCTAGGCCGGCACACACACCAGGCGATAATTCCCCTTGTGTGAACTGTAGCTAGTATTTTTGTGAAAATTTTGTCCCTTGATATTGTCGCAGCGTGCGTGCACAAAAAACGACGTGTCCCCCGCGTTGTGTTGCAGCGACTGATCGCCTAGTGTTCGCCAACCCTTATTACTGTCACTTGATTGTTTGTTTTATATTGTTAATATTCTTAATCAATTGTTTGCTTTCCCACTATCTTGCAACTATTAGCGACTCAAATGGCAAATCTATAGTGCATGTTGTGAACACATAATGACAGATACACTTCATAAAAAGGACGTTCTTGAGATCGGTTATGCTTGAGTTATATATATAGGTATATATATATATATATGAGGAATGTTAGCACAAAAGGAGGCTTATCAAAGCTCGTTACTAAGCAGATTTTCCAAAACGCTGACCATCAAAAGGCTCTTAACAAGCAAGACTTCTTTTAAAATAACAGACCTCACATCATATAAGTGCAGTCACGAGAACCTGTTGAGCTGCAGAAAACCCTATTCCAGGCATGACGCGCGCACGCACTACATTAGTGTATGAGCCTAAGGGGGGTGTCGGTACCATATTGATGGACAAAGTGTGTTGTGGTTTTTCTTGATGTATTTTACCTGTTGTTCATAAATTTGTGTGATAGCATTGGCAAAAGTGTCATCTTCCGTGTTTTTAGGGGGGAGGGGTGGGTCACAATGTCCCCTGATGGAAACTTGCGTATTGCTCCTTATTGCACGAGAAATATACCAAAAACATTTTAAATTTTAAAAATTTGTAATGTAATTTGGGATGCAGTTTTCGAAATAACAATAATAACAAAATAAGCTCCACCACCAGCAGCCAAAAATCGTTTGGGATTAATGGAAATAAATGACAGAAGCCCAGTATTAAATCCTCGTTTCATGGGCCACCTGTGTGGTTGAGCCCACAGTACGTGCTGGTGATATCTTCCACTAGTGAACTTTATCCTGAGGTAAGTTTTAGATCTCGTAAAATTATGGTTTTAGGTGGTCGTTGCACTTCAAAATGAACTTTTTAAAACTAAAAAGATAAATTTTTACCTTCGGAAGAATCTTATTTTCTTATTAATCTTCCTAACCAGAGTTTCAATGCGAATAATATCGTCTCTTTGATATCTGTAAGTTTTCAAAATGGCCGCTTCATTTGAGCAAAGATCAACATTGATTACTAGAATTTAGCTTGGTGTTTTGAATTGTAAAGGGCAATTACACTGGTAAATATGCTGTATTTTGTTCTTGAATTCAATTGAATAGATTTTTTCTTAGTCACACAGTGATTAATCACCTGAAAAAAATCCTAGAAGATTAAAGATTCATCAGAGATATACTGAGCTTTATAGGTCTGTTGAAATAAATTTTATCTTTGTTATCCTATTCAAACAGCCTTTATCAGCAACCGTATGGATGGATGCAAAAAAAAAGGTTTGCATTATTCATTACAAAAGCTTGAAAATTGATGATGATCATTTGATTAGCCCCCAAAGTTTTGATTCTTGGGCAACGCTGTTAGAAGCAGCAGAGATTCGACAACATGAGGCCCTTCTTAAAATTGCAAAAAATACCCCGGAAGGTACAGTACCTGAAATATTCTATCATAGAAAATGTCGTAGTGCATTTACCATCAAGAGAGATTTAGAGTCGCTCAAAAGAAAACGTGCCTCGAAAGAGGAAATCTATGATGATGAAGCTTCACTTGAAACACTGAGACGGAAAAGAAGTGTGACCTCCTCATCTCGTGTCTACCAACAGCAATGCATTTTCTGTGAGAGACCCAAGTATGTAAATCGTATACTAGAGAACCTTGTCAAAGCTAAGCAGCTAAGAGTGGACCAGACGCTGCGCCAGATAGCTACTGCAAGATGTGACGAGAAGATTCTGGCTATTACTAGTAGAGATATTGTCGCAGCAGAAGCACACTATCATAGATCCTGCTACCGGGACTACACCAGGCCCACTCAACAGCAACAGCCAGAGAAAAGTGAGCCTGAAGATGAGGCTGAATATGACGCCTTTTTGGATTTGTTTAGATTTATTAGAACTGATGTTCTAGATTCTCAGGTCGTGATGACTATGATCGAGTTAACAAAGAAGCTGGAGTCCTTTCTTCAAACCAAAGGTGTAGAAAAGCTAAGGGAATCGACCAAGAAACACCTCAGAAGAAAGCTTGAGTCAGAGTTTGGTTCAGCATTAGAAATATTCCCAGATGAGAAAGGAAAGCTGTTGGTTATGCCTGCAAACCTGAATATAAAGGAAACAGTGAAAAAGCTGATTAACGTTGAAAAGGAATTAAAGAGTGTAAAGTCCAAAGCCACAGAATTGGAAAGCATCATTGACCAGAGTGCTGTTCACTTGCGAAATGTGATTTTAGATATGAAGTGGATGTCGCCTTGGCCTATTCTGCCATCTGATTTATCTGTCAATCAGTTTCCTGTTCCAGGGTATCTTCGCCGCTTCTTGATGCGACTGCTCACATCTAATTCTGACATGACAAATCCCTCTCCACGAGTAAAGATGTTAATTGAGTCCTTCAGTCAAGATCTTATTTATGCAGTGACCTGCGGCAAGACAAAACCACCGAAACAGATTCTCCTATCATATGGAGTCAAAACCTTGACTGGAAATGTAGAAGTAATCCGTATGCTCAACAGATTTGGTCATGGTGTGTCATATTCCCAGCTCGAAGAGAACGATACAGCTTTATGTCTCCAGAAACTCGCGGCCAACCTTAACGAGACGACAATACTGCCAGGAACCATCCAGCCTAACGTTTTTACAAATCTAGCGTGGGACAACATTGACTGTCTGGAGGAAACCTTGACTGGAAAAGGCACAACCCACAGAGTGAATGGCATTGCGGTGCAGCCAAGAGTCTTTGGGCCTCATTTACAACCCACAGAGTTACCTCCAGTTTCGAAATCCAAACAAAGAAGCATCGTCCATGAAGAACAGCCATTGCCAGCATACATCGCCGCTGACAGAGTCGGTCCAGGTCGTATTGTTGCGAGCAGCAGCATGGTGACCTTCCAGAGGGCAGAAGCCCAGAAAGCACAGGAAAAGAATTTGATGTGGGTTGTAGCGCGCCAAGCTGATGTGGACAACCAGAGGGTGCCAAGCTGGACCGGTTTCAATGTTCAAACAACAGTAGAGCAGGATGTGCAAGAAGACGTTGTGGCTTACTTACCAACAATTAATGCCCCAGCTACAGAGCTGAACACCGTCAATGAGATCCTTCGCCAGTCCGAAGACATCAGAAAAAGGCTTAATCTGGATAAAATCGTGGTTGTATTAGACCAAGCATTATACGCGAAAGCATGCGAAGTTGCTTGGAAAAACAAAGAGCTTTACAGAAATATCATTCTTCGCTTAGGGACATTTCATACAATCTGCAACGTAATGTCCATCATAGGGAAGCGCTTTGAAGATGCAGGCTTGAGGGATATTTGTATCGAATCTGGCATACTAGCTGAAGGATCAGTGTCTAGTGTTATTGAAGGGAAGATGTATAATCGTGCTGTTCGCATCCACAAGTATATCTACGAAGCCCTAATGCGACTCATATGGAAGCAGTTCATGCCGTGGCTAACAGCCAACCATGCAGATAAAGTGCGCGAGTTACGTGTCCTTGAAGTCAAGCTGAAAGACTTAGTTGATGAAGTAGATCCCGAGCAGTGTGAAAGTATTTTGAACAGTGATTGTTTCAAAGAAATTCATACCCTCTGGAAGCAATACTTTCAATATTTGCGCTGTGAGAATGGTCCACTATCCAGATTTTGGATGTCGTACATAGACATCGTAGATGATATACTACTTGGATTGATTCGAGCATCTCGTGAAGGTAACTGGCAACTCCACCTCCATGCCATTCGCAACATGATCCCGTGGTGCTTTGCTTATGACAAAATCAACTACGCTAGGTATTTACCCGTGTATTACGCTCAGATGATGAATCTCCCCTCTGACCATCCAGAGGTGTATTCCAACTTCATGGGTGGAACGTTTTCAGTTCAACTTGCCGGAGAAAGCCCCTTTGGACGCATTCCTGTCGATCAGACCACTGAAGTCACTGTTAACAAGGACACAAAATCAAGTGGGGGCATTACTAAGTATAGTCTCAAGACAGGAGCAGTGAACAGGTTTTACATGACTACTGAGTACCGATGCTCTTTTCTTGCTCATTTGAGAGACATGGTTCAAGTGAAGCGACCATCCTATCATCATGATGACATGCTGTCTACAAGGAAATGCAAAGACGAGGAGGCAGTAAAAGCAGTAGAGAATCTGATTGAAAGCTGGAACAATCCCTTCACAGAGAGCAAAGAGCTTGTTAGTTTATCTACTGCCAAACAAGCAACTGAAGATGTAACTAGAGACCTTTTGGACGCTCAGAAAGTAGGGGAAGAAGCCTACAAAGTTTTCAGAGAGCAGCGGCTGGAATCCTCGCCACCAGAGATAAAATTTCATGACAAAATCAAGTTGAAGAAACTGAAAACCTTTTCTTCTCTTAATAAGAAGAGAAAGGTCTCCATGGATGGCAGGACAATGATCTTGAAAGCTGACAGGTCTCTCTTTGGACGAATCATAATCATTGGTCAGAACCGGAAGATCGAGGTCAGAGAACTGCTCCAGTACAGCCTTGGTCCTCTGCCTTGGTCTTTAGCTACTACAGAAGGATTTCCTCGGAAGACAAACAAAGCAGTACTGGCGACCTCCCTTCAAAAGGATGTACAGCTAGCTGATTGCCTCCCGCAAAACTCGGCAACTATAATTGACGGCATGAGTTTAGTGCAGAAGTTAAGTGTTAGTGGGCGACAGACGACCTTTGCAATGGTTGCATCTTCGCTTCTAACGAAAGTTCTTCACGAGGGTTTCCAGAGTAACAGAATTGATGTGGTATTCGATACATATAGAGATATGTCAATAAAGAATGCAGAGAGAACCATGCGTGGAGAAGTTGCTGGAGTCCAGCTGTCAGACATCAGCGCTACACAATTGGTCAAACAGTGGAGAAAGTTCTTGTTAGAGGTAAAGAACAAGACAAGTCTCATCAAGTTCATTTCACAAGAATGGAGAAGGGAAGAGTACACGGGAAGGCTGAGAGGAAAGACCTTGTATGTTGCTGCTGAAAGCGAATGCTGGAAGATAACTGAGGAGGGAAGCGAGAATGTAGCGGAGTTGACAAGTAACCACGAGGAAGCTGACACACGTATGCTGCTCCACGCCGCACATGCTGCCCAGGAGGGGTACGAGGCAGTCGCAATCAGCTCTGAAGACACGGACGTGTTTATATTGCTCCTCAATTTCTCCAGTATCATCAACGCCAAGCTCTTCATGAAATGTGGCTCCAGAACCAGGACGCGACTCCTCGACATCAGTGGAGTAGTTCAGTCAACCGGAAGAGAGGTATGTGAGGCACTGATTGGGTTACATTCTTTCACAGGATGTGACACAGTTAGTGCGTTTGCTGGTAAAGGGAAGATAGGCGCCCTTAAAATCTTAAAGAGCGATGAAGGTGCGAGAAGAATGTTCCGTGAGCTTGGCCAGTCATGGGTGGTGCCAGAAGATCTCTTCATTCTGCTGGAGAAGTTCACTTGTTCTATGTACATGTCAGTGGGCAACACCACTGGCCGCATAAATGATGTGCGATACGAGCTGTTCTGTGCAAAGAATGGGGAAGTAGAGTCTTACCAGCTACCTCCTTGCCAGGACTGCCTTCGGAAACACATCCTTCGAGCAAACTACCAAGCAGGTTAGTTGAACATTGTTGCTTCTATCCAATATTTGAATTATTATTTGTCTTCTAATTTTAGATGAGAATGATATAAATTATGATAGTGCAACATTGATTCACATTTGCAGCTATATGGAAAAGGAGCCTGGAAGCTAACCCAGACATCCCCAGTCCAGATGGTATGGGATGGACGATACAGACCTCCAATGACGGCTCATCCATCGAACTACTGATCAACTGGATGGATGGGCAGGCCGCCCCTTCGGCTGTGCTGCAACTGCTGGCTTGTAAGTGTAAGAAGACCTGTGAACTCTCGAGCTGTGTTTGTATGAACAGTGGTTTGAAGTGCACAGATCTTTGCACCCTCAAAGACTGCACTAACCAGCCGGTCCAAGACAATTCTGCAGATGTCATCGATGATGATGATGATGACGAAGATGATGATGATGATGACTTTTAATAAACGTTTTCGTGCATTACTGAAGTCATTAGAGTTACAGGATTTTTCCATTTTGAAAGTTATGAAGTTAGGCATGCATATATAGGTTACTTGCGGATTTGATCTTCGTTTTAGTTAGTGGACCTAAAAAAGTCAGAACTCGAATGGTCTAGCAGCTTCATATTAGATATAATAAACAACTTAAAAGAGAAAAAAACTATTGCAGAATGCCGACAACCATAGTATCTCAAGTTTTGCTGTTAAGAGGTAGTCTTGATGCAAGGTTTAGGTTTCACTGGATTCGAAGACAGCAAACAAATCCAGTTTTGTTCGTAAGGGTTGTGCCATAGCGTAGATTTAGCGGCTGGCCTTTTAAAATGTAAGAAAAATGTCCCCCAATGGATGAAAGGTCCATCCTTCTGTTCATGAAGTTAACTTGATTTGCGAGAATCATATACCCAAATCAATAATTTAAATTCATTTTTTTAATCGAAGCGGCAATGCCTAAAACACCTTTGGCCGTGAGTCCAGGGGACTGGTAACTAATCCGTAAAAAGAGAATATTTTATAGTATTGAGTTGAAATATTTGGTTTTGAAGCAGAATCACATGTTCCGCAATCAAAACAAACATTTAAAGTCGAATATCTTAAAGATATGCAGGAATACAAATTTGAAGGATCTGAATACTTATGTCGTTTGGTCTTTTTGAGTATATTTGGCATTTATAGGCCATGTGACTAATCACGTGATCATTATGATGTTCACATAAGGGTTGAGAATGATTGTTTAGTTGATAAAAAGTGATGTACGCATATTTTTAGCCAATGTATGGGTGTATTAGGTACTTACAAATGCTTTAACTCGTGTTCATCAACCTAAGTGAGCTAAAATTGCCTATGTAGGGAGGGGTCGGAAAATGGTATTTAAACCTTGAAGATGACACTTTGTGCAGTGCTATCACCCAAAAATAAAAACTTGGATCAATAACCTAAATTGTTATGGGCATAAGCCTTTGTCCATTTAAGTGGTACCAATCGGCCATTTTTTGGGTCCTGGCTCATACACTAATTGATTGCCAAGGCAATGCAAGGAAAAAGGGGATTGTAGCCAGGATTTTCTGGCTTTATTGATTGAAAAAAAGTTCCGATCAGACCGACAATTGTGACCAAGGTTTTCTTTATTTCATTCACAGTAGAACTCCAGCCAGGTGTGCTTGAGACAGCGCCGACATTACATTGTGCAACGAGCAAAATATACTGAACTTTCGCCAATTAGGAGGTACGTAAAATTAAGCGTGCCTACACTACATTCTCACATAAGACCAGTCCAGAAAAACGTTTTTTAGCAGCCCTCTTGGCCACTGAGCGCAAGCTTTAGTCTTTGGAGATGACGTGAGGAATGTTAGCACAAAAGGAGGCTTATCAAAGCTTGTTACTAAGCAGATTTTCCAAAACGCTGACCATCAAAAGGCTCTTAACAAGCAGGACTCCTTTTAAAATAACAGATCTCATATATATATTATATATGTTTATTCTACTGTGTCGCAGTACTCTAAATCGAGTTACAGTTTTGTTTATATGAATCGTTCCCTTCACAGTTTCCTGCGCCATCATCTTGAAAAATAGCCGTGCCTTCGAATTGAAGCGAGATAAACGGCGAACTTATGGCGCAGGGCGCAGGGAACTGTAAAAGGGACTATTGATATCCGTATTTGATTGGAATTATAATATGTTTGTCGGATATACACCGAGGCATACATTGATTTATATTAGTAATAATACAAATAGACCTTTTCAGCTTCGTATGCAAATTGCCCATTTCAGACCACGTGACATTCCCTTGAGAATTGAAAGAATTAAATCCCAAGAGTAACATCACATGGTCTGAAATGGGAAAACAAACAGCGAAGCTGAAAAGGTCTATTGTCATCATCTTGATGTCATATATTAATCACGTGTCGTGTTTTTAATGCTAGTTTGTAGTGTCTAATGGTGCCAGAAAAAAAGCAGGGAGGGATATACAAAGCAAAGACTGAATTCCATGGAGGGTTGTAAGTTTCTCCGTCTTTTTAGTACAAAAATGCAAAATCAGAAATACGTGCTGGAAGTACGTTCTGCCACTCGGCAGAAATTGTGCATTGCAAAAGATTTTAGTCTCTCATAACAGTTCACTTTCAACAATCTATTAAGATTCCAAATAGTTTAAAGCTCGGTCTTTATGTAAACCATTGACTTTTGTGCTTGCTCGATACTTCTTTAAAGGCAGGTGAGCTTATTTGATATCATTTTCGGGATTTACGCACCCCCCCCCCCTCCCATCAACTATATATCTAATGGTCCGTCCCTAAACATCACTGAACGCACCGAAAAGACATACAAATGTTTGTTCGCCATCCAATCCAACAACTGAATCCCACAATGCTGGAAAAAGGGGCAAGCGACAAGGGTCAAGTTAAGTTTATAAAGTTTATTTAAACATTTACGGTTAAATCTTTTCATCGATTGAACATTGTATGTACACTGTATGTAGTTGAATTTCAATTAGCATTACAGTATGATTGGAATTTCCTGTGTAACGTCACGCAATACAGTCATTCGTTTATCTATTACTTGTGATTTATGTGCATTAAAAAAAATATCAATGTTTTCTACCCGTATGTACTTGTATGTCAGTCGTATGTACTCGTATGTATTCGTATGCACCCGTATGTTACTTGTATGTACTCGTATGTAGTCGTATGTAGTCATATGTTACTTGTATGTGACCTGTGTGTAGTTTTAGCAATGATCTCTATGATCGCGTGCCTAATAGAAAGGGGTTCATCAATAATTCTCCCAATGATTAGGTGAAGTGTTGTTAACTGTGTCAACAATCACCTAACCGTTAGGGAATCCACGCTTTAGAACCTAACGATTAGTACTTGACAATGTAAACAACTAATCATTAGGATCTTGACCCTAAAGGTCGGATTTAGAAGTACTAGTCGGAATTAAATTGACCAGTGTTAAATATTTATTTATTTATTGGACGGTAGCAGATACAAAAACAGCAAAAAAAAACCAAAAACAAAACAAAACAAAAAAAAAAACCGCAAAATTAACTTTTGAATTTGTTGCAGGTTAGACTGGGGAAGTAGAATGAGTAATCTGTATATCAGTGTTTTCATTAAATAAATTAATAGTTTGACCAAAATAGCAAAAACTGGTGCCATATTTTGAAAGATATCAAGATTAGTTCAGGAAAAATAATGTACATGGAAATTAATTCCATTAAAATATCACTTAATGTCAGATTAGCAGCTTTTACAAACGTGTACATGCTAATTGAATTAAAGGCACGTAACTATTGTTCATGAACTGAATCATTTGACAATGTAGTGTTTTCTTTCCTAACCCTGTTCCATGAAGCATGAATCCCGGGGGGAGGGGTACTCCCCTATATTCACTATACGGGTACGTGCCGCCAAACAGCCCTTGGGAAAATTTTATATACTTAACATGTATTTAAATACTACTTAACATATGTATTTGAGGACTACTTGACTTGCACTTGATTTGGACTTTAATTTCACATACTTAATTACTACTTAACAAGTAATTAAACCTACTTAATTGCTTCTTAATTCGGACGATTTTTATATTTAATATGTGCTGTACAATGACTTGATGTATACTTAATTTTTATACTTAATAGCTACTTATTTGGTTGATTGGTACATCTTGTGCACTACTTATGTTGTACTTAAGAAAGACTTACAATATACTTGATATACACTTAATATGTATTTATTGATGGTACTTAATACGGCCTTCAGTGTGTTTTCACGTAAGGATCTGTACTCGCTTAACATTCCTTGAGGTGTTTGTAAGCGAGTTCTGGCCGGAAACCACATGAAAACGTACTCGCTTAACATGTTTGTACCGTGCTAATTAGCCAACTTCCTTAAACCTACTCGGGAGTAGGTTTAACTCAGCGGGTTTCTCGCTTAACCAATCATATGAAAGAGTAGAAACAATAGGGCTGTCAAGTATTGACCTTATGGGTCGCATTCGTCGTTTTGGCGCCATTTGTAGCTACTTGTAGCGAGCATCAAGATGAATTTCACCAACTTCAACAACTTTCCTTACAATGATACTCCAAGGTAAGGTTAAATCATTGAAACACAGATTTTTTTTCTCTTAAAATGTATATGCATATACTGACTCTTTACTCTTTTCTATTTTATGTAGAAATCACTTGGTAATACCACCGTACGATCAGTACATACAAAGCCCGCCATACGCAGGATCACTTATATTCCCAACTTCTACATCTTCTCTGGCTCAACAAAATTTCCAAAGGAAGGAAGCAGCTCAATCTCGAAACTCTAATGCAGGATCGTTTATATTCCCAGCTTCTAGACCTTCTACATCTACAAACACCCAAGAAAATGTCCAATCCAATGAAGCAGCTCATTCTCAAAACGGATCGTTTATATTCCCAGCTTCTAGACCTTCTACATCTACAAACACCCAAGAAAATGTCCAATCAAAGGAATCAGTTCGTTCTCGAAACTGGACTGACGCTGAGACAAGATATCTAATCACGATTTGGAAGGAATACTACCCGATTCGCGCCAGAAAGAATTCAGCCGAGTGGGAGTCGATAGCAAAGGAACTGAACAAAACTTTCAAAGAACAAAACATTGACAGTGTCAGAACAGCTGCACAGTGCAAAGCACGTATAAAGAACATCGAAGACGAGTATAAAAGAACAAAAGACCACAACTCAAGGTCCGGTAACAACGCCATCCAATGCCCTTATTACGACGATCTTGATGAAGTCATTGGTTCGAGGCCTAAAATAACACCAAAAGCCGTTGTCGAATGTGGTTTTGATACAGCAGAATCCTCTCCTTCTCCATCTTCATCCTCAGAATCTAAAAGAGATTCTGACAATGAAAATGAAGACGAGCTGGTAGCAAACAACGAAGCGGCAACTAGTTCTAGAAAGAGAAAGCCGACAACAAACAACAAAGGAAAACAGCCATGCAAGCGCAGAAAATCCAACGAGAACGAATCCCTAGAACTATTTGAGTTTCTAAAGGAAAGCCAAGAGCGTGATCATGAATTTATGGCAAAACTTGCAGAGAAGGAGGGAGAAAGAGAGGCCAAATCTCAAGCAATGATGTTTACTATGATTAAGGATATTGCAAAGATTTTTAAGGGAGATAAGTAAATGTTATAGATGCAGAGGATTGAGAAAACATTTATTGGCATATATTCTATTTGTTACAGTTGCTCCTAGGTCTTATAATATGATGACTTGAACATGAACTTTATAATTGTTTTATAAATGTTATTATATTTTGATATTGCAATAAGATATCAGTCATATCACTTGAGTGCATGTCGTGATTACTGAAAAATAAATTTAGTGCTTATTACTTATGTACTAATAAACAATTAGTATTGAGGAATTACATTGCATTACTTCTATTTCATAAAAAATATCTTTAATAATATGCATTTTTTATCCTATTTCTCAGTGCTTTTCCCTCTCGATTCACGTCATGTCCTGGTAGGGGCTGTAGTCGATTTGCACCATCGTTCTGTATTTCGATGTCAGTATCATCATGAACCTCTAAACAAATGTTATGTAGAATACAACAAGCTATTATGGTCAAGGGCACTTTATCAACTGACTCATCCAATTGGGTTAAAAGGCACCGCCATCTTCCTTTCAATAACCCAAAAGCTTGCTCTACAACCACTCTAGCACTGCTCAATGATCTGTTAAAATTTCTTTGTCTTTGCGTTATTGCAGCAGTTTCTGGGTAGGGTTTCATGCACCAGGTTGTAAGTTTGTAAGCAGGATCGGCTACAAGTAAAGGCTTGATTTCATCTCCATTTGGTGTTCTTTTAATTGGGGAGACTAAAATATCGGCATTATCTATTGCATCTATTAGACAGCTTATCCTCAAGACCCTCGCATCATGCATTGATCCTGCGTAACCTGTACTTACATGGGTAAATTTGTAGTTTGCGTCGGCTACAGCTTGAAGTATAATGCTGTGGAATTTTTTACGGTTGTAATAATCATTAGGGCTCTCTCGAGGAGCGACAATTCTTATGTGTGTCCCATCTAAGGCTCCAACAACTTGAGGGAAAGTGCTTATGTTCTCAAATTCCTGTATAGCACGCCGTGTTTCATTCTCCCCTTTAGGAAATTTGATATAATGTTTTGCTCTTCTAATCAGAGAAGAGCAGAATTCATCTCTTAAATTCATTGCTGTACATCTTCCGATTCCAAATATCAACCCTGTTGCACGATAAGTATTTCCAGTGGCCAGTCTCCATAACGCAACAGCAACACGTTTCTCTACACTAACAGATTGTCGCATTGTCGTGTCTTGACGACTCAAGTCAGGACGTACAAGATTGCAAATAAAGTGAAATGTATTCCTTGAAATTCTAAAATGTTCACGCCAAAATCTATCTTCATATCGGTTATGTAACATGTCATCAAACCATAGTTGAGGTCTTGGTACAGTCCAAATACTTTTTCTTTGGTACCTACGCGGTTGTCGATTTTGAAGTCTTCGCAACAGCATCATTCGATTTCTTCTATTTCTTATTACAAAGAGCCTGATCCTATTCAAGAATCTTCTGCGTCTTTGTGCAAAAAGGAGTTGGTTCAATACCACCAAGAGGAAAGTCACAACAAACACTTCTCCCGCCATTTTCTAGTGAAAAATGATATCACGTTGATATCATGTTACTAAGCAAGAAAGTACTTAAGTTCGTGAAAACATAACTAGCTTAACTTAGTCAGTACACAAACACCTCAAGGAATGTTAAGCGAGTACAGATCCTTAAGTGAAAACACACTCCTTAATTGTTGTACTTAATATGTATTTTAACCTCTTAAGCTACTTAAATGGTACTTAATAGGAAAACCTAATCACTACTTAATCAGGAATTAAACCTACTTAATTGCTTCTTAATTCGGACGATTTTTATATTTAATATGTGCTGTACAATGACTTGATGTATACTTAATTTTTATACTTAATAGCTACTTATTTGGTTGATTGGTACATCTTGTGCACTACTTATGTTGTACTTAAGAAATACTTACAATATACTTGATATACACTTAATATGTATTTATTGATGGTACTTAATACGGCCTTAATTGTTGTACTTAATATGTATTTTAACCACTTAAGCTACTTAAATGGTACTTAATAGGAAAACCTAATCACTACTTAATCAGGAATTAAACCTACTTAATTGCTTCTTAATTATGACGATTTTTATATTTAATTAGTGCTGTAACATTCTACTTAATGTGTATTTAACCTTCATATACTTAATCATTACTTAATTTGGTTGGTGGGTATATCATCAGTATAATACCTAACTGATACTTGAAAAAGTCTTAATGTATACTTAACGTAAGTTATACTAACACTTAATAACTACTTGACTACGTGATATGATACGTAAGGATTCAGAAGAATCGAGCTTATTATTAACTGAGTAGGTGTTTCCACATAACTATAGCTTAATATAAATTCATTAATACTGAGTTTTCAGTATTGTACAATATCAGAAATCTACTTAGCAAAATCACATAATAAAATCATATTGATAACTAAACATAACTGGTAAGCATAAATAAGAAAACTTAATCATCGTCTTCAACTGATCTCTTTCTCTTCTCGGCTCTGCGTGCTTTTTGTTTCTCTATAATGAAAGAAATGGAAAACTATTTTGACATCCAATTTTTAAATTTATTTAATAATAACTATAACTCTAGCTTTAAAGATAGTGAAACAATCAATGATAAGAGAAAACATTTTACAAACCTCTAAAGTAGTCCGGTCGTTTCTCTTGGAAAATATGTTGGTTGCATTTCTTGCGAAGCGACTGCTTAATCATTCCCCTTGTCTCATTGCCATTTTTTTCAAACTTGGACATCAATGAAAGATCTACATTAAGAAAACATCTTTGGATCAATATTACTGTAGTTTTCTATCAGTTTTCCACATTGTTTGTTTTATACTTACTTGACTGAAAGTGCGCAGTTTTCGTACGATAAATTATGAAAAATGTAAAAATATGTATTTGTATATTGCTAAAAGTGCATGAATGAAAGGATGACTGGATGCACACATGCATGCATGCATGAATGAAGCCAATGAATGAATGAATGAATGAATGAATGAATGAGTAAACTCACCAATTATTGCCTCAACAATGTCGTTGTCAACATCGCCCAGTCTTTTTCCTTTTACATCTGGAAAAAATTTGTCTAAGAGTGTTCTGGCAAAGTGTGTTTTAGACGAGCAACTACGGAGGCAAGCATTTAGCGCCATGCTATCTATCCAGATGCCTGGGCTGATTTCTTTCCACTACAATGCAAATGAGAAAACCAAATTTAAGTATACACACGTACTTCAGCTTGCAATTTTTTCAGTGCAAAACCCCGCAATTATGGACCTGTGATTTTATAACCTCTCAGCCAGTAAACAGCCTAAAACTATTTAGGCTATGAAGTCACTGAGAAATGCAATTTCTTACTCACGAGGCTTAATTTTACTTCTTAACATTCTGCTTTGTTTGCTCTATATACCCCAGACACTCAAATCTTTTTTGACAATGTCTAATTAATAACATTTAAAGCAACTCCAATGTGCCGTGGGATTTTCCCATATTTTGGGACGTCTTCAGGTAGTACTACCTCACCATTGCCTAAAATGGAAATATATATCATATGAGTATCATTGAAATACACCACTGTTTCAACTCAAAGTTTAAAGGACAAAAACTAAATCAAGTATAAATAGATGTCTGCATGTCTAGTCATTGTTAACTGTATACTGATTTCGCCATTCAACACTGAGAAATCGAATCTTTCATTTTGCAATAATAAACTGAACCGCAATATACCAGCTATGTTTAAAAAAAAGCACTACTCCAATCTATAAATTGTATCTACTTACTGAAAGTTTTTTCTTCAAGTTTTGCCTTCAGCTCCACTATTTCATTTTTTAACTTCTCTATGGTTGTCTTGCATTCAGAATGAAGGTCTCTGGGGACCTTCCCGCCAAATTGTGGATGGGATTTTTGTTTTTGGAGTTCTCTGGCCTCCGCTACTGTTGCTGGACCGGTTGCAGAAGCAAGGATAGTTGATGTCAACTCCCAATTTTTTTCTTTTAGTACTCCCAGCTCTTCTTTTTTCTTTTCTTTTTTGGTTCCTTTAGACACAACCTCGGACTGTTTTGTTATAGATTTTTGTGATGTTTTTTTCATAGTCTTCGGAGTAGATTCATTGTTTTCTTGGTCTGATTGTGGCCCTATTAAGAAAGATTTTAGTTATGTTTCAGAATAAACAAAAGACAATGCAACTCAAACAGCCCAGTTCTTCACGAACTTCCCCAACAATACTTTTGTCCCCCTCTAGAATCCGCAAAAGGAAACGCGTATACACTGCTTCATCGTTAATGGATTGAACTTGAAGTATTGCACATGAACTAATTACTAACAATATTATTATAGAGCGATAACGGCACTTAAACCGTGAAATAACTTAGTAACTACATAGAGACAAATCGTAGCAAAACCCTTTGTTTTCCTATTGTTTCATTAGTACTATTTGTACTTTTTAATTAGTACTTGTTTCACGGTTTTAGTGCTATCGCTCTATTACGGGTTGGCACACATAGACATTGAATTCAACTATGCGGCTTACCATCTTCAACGGAATCGTCCGGTAATTGCTGTTTCTTTGTTGATTTCTTTTCAGTTTTCTTTTCACCATCGTTTTCTTGGTCCGATTGAGTTCCTATGAGAAAGCATTATAATT
Source organism: Telmatactis stephensoni (assembly GCA_029948255.1). Taxonomy (NCBI): domain Eukaryota; kingdom Metazoa; phylum Cnidaria; class Anthozoa; order Actiniaria; family Isophelliidae; genus Telmatactis; species Telmatactis stephensoni. The sequence goes on along the minus strand of JALIZF010001379.1, from coordinate 114,251 downwards.
CATGGTTCAGTGATCGTGTCTTTGTCAATTACCCACTACGGCCATTCCAAAAATGCTTTTGTCCCCTAGCCCTCCCCCTGTGAGAATCTTGAGAAAACGCGGGGACTCTGTTTGCCGGGGAGTTTATTTGGCAATATTGTTCATGAACTAACAGCTTTCACAGGGATTTGCACAATACTATGATCGAATCCTTACCATCCACGACGTACTCTTCTGGTAATTGCTTTGGCATTCGCTTTCGTTTTAAATCCAAGGGCTTCTTTTGGTCTTTGACCCACTTGTCCACATACTCGTGTTGCATAAACTGTTTAAGATATGTTTTATTGTCTGCGAGATAATTGACATAAAATTATGTGATAAATTACTATAATGCATTTGATCTTCACGGTAGGTCGTGCACGTTTACATAAAGCTTTAATTGATATTGTATATAGCTGCAAAACATGTGTGGCGCTAGAAAATCATAGACAACATAGAAGCGGCATGAGAACGAAAGGTCATGATTGCGAAATATTGTAATTAAATGTATGAACAATCAGAATAATATCACTGGATTTTAGCAGGTTAACTAGAATCACGCGTAAGAAATTTTCGTCTACGACTGAATGCAACTATGGAGGTAACTGAATTTCCCATGCGCACCCTTTCGGTCTCAGCTTACAGCTTCATATTCTATGATTTTGGACCCGCCACAATGTTTATTCAATTTCCCGCCTTGCTTGAGCTTGTGAAAAAAATAAGAAAGAAAAACAGAATCTTGAAAGAGAAACTCCTGTGCTTTTGGGATATTCTTAAATAAATTGTTCTCTCTTATATGTTCTGCGTAACTATATTAGTTGTTGTGACATCCCCGGGTTAGTAAAGTATGAGCTGTGAGTACTGATCGATCTGATGATCGAGATCGTGAAATATATGCAAATATTCCTGAAATATATCTTTATATTATATTCCCTTACCTCCAAATTTGATAATTGTAGCTGGGGAAGTTTCTTCGTTTATTTTCCATACTGCATCGTAAGTATCGCCCTCCTTTAGGTCTTCGTGCGTTTGACCGTCTCTTGGTCGTATGGCCGTTGTCAAAATCACTTGCCAACATTTTGGCTTTGGATCTCCGATCCAGCATACGAAAGCGAATTTATTCATATTCCCAGATGTTTAGCTTGAGCAAAATAGCTTTCGTAGACTTGCAGCACAGTTGCTTGACTTCGAGTGGTTATTCAACAATGAAACCCTAAGTCGAATCGAATTGAGCGGGCAAATCTTTTTTAGCCAATCAGCTCTCAGGTAACTTGACTAGGGCTTATAGAGTACGTCAAACAAAAGTTTATCATGTAAGCTCTTAAAAGCATAATGTTTATTTAAAAAGCAAATATGTCTTTATCTCCCAAGAGAAGAATGTTTACTTGCCTGATAACAACCAGGTTCGAATATTATCGGAATGATAAAAGCCATAAAAGGGACTTAAAACCGACTGGTTGTTCACATCGAATCATCCAGGCTATATATATTTGTAATCACTTGTAGTCTCCAGAAAGTACAAAGTATAAGATATATCACTGTCAGTTTAAGGTTTGGCCTGGCCTGTGCGCACAACACTGTAATGTTACGTGTATTGACTGATAAATGTACTGGAGTATGTAATTAGGCGAAAGGGAAAGTTGCAATCGCGCGCCATCTTCAAAATATTTTCCTACACGTCATTAAGTAGTATGTGGTCTCAACTACAGCAAATTCTATTCACTTATATAAACATCAGCTCATGCATGAGTTTCACGTGAAAACGAACATCGAAGTTTTATTGGTTAATCGCCATCGGGCGCCAACCTTGAAATTGGTTCAGCATCACGTACACAGTACCATTTGCGCGCAAGTCTCTAGTTGTGAAAACCCTTAGTACAATTCATTTTACGAAAAAATGTCGTCCTTCTTGTGTGCTTTCGAAAGAGAGGTGACGCTAAGAAAAGGCGTTATTGGAAATAAAGTGTATGTGGACACTGTTCGTGAACCCATCGACCAAGAGAGGGAAGTCTATGTCCAGAAAGACAAGGTATACGTGTACCAATCAAAATACTCCGACCAATATGAAATATTGGGACATTTCTCGGCCCAAGACAACGATTGCTTGTTTGGACTATTCAATCTTCACAGCATCGACAGAATTGTAGGGTAAGTTCATCACATACTGTATATGTAATCAAATTTTAGTTTGTCATCAGAAAGCGTGCGCGTTGTCAATGTTTTATAGGCGTAACAACTTACATCGGATTTTGCTTTTTATGGTTTAGATTTATTATGAGATCCATGAAGTCAAAAGGTGTGTCAGCAGTAGTCTTCCGAGTTTACGGCCCAAAATCACAAAAGAGAGACGTCGTGAAGTATTTGGGGGCTTCAGGAATAAAGCCGAAGCGCTTGCGGTACCCACGCAAGCCTGACGAAAAGGTAAATACCATATTATCAGTACACTTTGATAAATCAATTGCAGCTATGCTTAGCGCATTAAATCAAGGATAAAAACTAATGTAAATGTACAATTTTGACAGCTACTAGTTAGTTTATGCTTGATAATTCATGACTCGCGCTCTATAATCATGCAATGATCGAGGTCAACCAAGGTCAAATGCGTGCATTTTCCACCTCAGAACACCTCCCGTTTCGCTTACCCCATTTGCCTTTTTTCAACTTTATTAACTGCAACATGCTTCTTCATTTTTTTCTAGAAACAAAGATGCACTGCAAGGGCTGTGGCGTTAAAAATGACAGACTCGCAAGGTATTTATTCTTCGTCATGAACACTGATGTTCAGATACCATTTTACTAATAGTTTCTCTGATTTGGGGTTTGCAGAAAATATCAAAGACATGGTGAATGCATGGCGAGATCTGGCCGAGGCAGTTCCTTTTCTGACGGAGTTTTTTCGCCCAGGACAAAACTTAGAAGACAACGATATAATGTATTTTTTAAATACTGCTACTGATTATATCTACAGCCTCGAACAACAAGTTGAACATTGGAAGGCTGAGGCTCAAAGGCGAGTCAACGATTTTCGTATCGTTTCAGTTTTTCAGCGTAACATTATTAATTCGAATATATACATTGATCTTCCATTCAGATCCGTCCAAAACCAACTGGACCTTGACAACTTTACAGACAGTGACAGCGACGCCACCCTAGACTACGAGTCTTCAGAGGCAGAGTAATCTTTCCTTTATTTTAGGTGATTTTATTTAGACTGATCAGAACCCATCTAAATAGCAAGCATACTGAGCATATATACATAGTATATTACTGTATTATATCTTAATATTCTCTATCATTTCATCAATATAATAAAAACATATCCTCACTACAATTTTGTTTGATTTATTCTGTGATTTAATCTACAATGTTTCAAACTATATAATATATATCTTTATTATATAACCCACAGTGTGTTATAGGGATTTTGGCCACTGGGAAATTTGGTATCAGCACATGTGTTCTGATATCGTATCAAAACACATGTGTTCTGATATCACCTTTCAGCCAATCAGCGATTAGTACGTCATTTGTAAATTTCGCGCCGACCGACTGTTGTTGCTTTGCCATCGTTCATCAAAAGGCACCACAAAAATCTCACAAAATGGCTTCAGAGACCCTTTCTTTGAACCACAGATTTATGTCCTTCGACGGAAAAGATGTGGAAGCTTTTATAGAAGAAGAAAATGAAAATACAAAAAGGAAAACGAAAAACGACATCACTTTCACAGCATGAAAAGCTGTATTTACGTGTCCGTAAAGAATCCACAAAGGTTCCGTAAAGAAATAGTTTACGCCTCTTTACGGCATTATTTACAAGTGCGTAAAGATTGTATTTACGGTACTATCCCGGTGATTGTAAAGGTGCCGTTACAGACATAATTTACCGGTATATTTACGGAACTCAAAAGATCCGTAAATCTCGCCTTAACGCATATAATCGTCATCGTAAAGATGCGCAAAAGCAATCTTTACGGGTATATTCGTGATGGAAAAGATGCGCAAAACCAGTATTTACGCGTACAATCGCCATCATAAAGATGCGCAAAAGCAATCTTTACGGGTATATCCGTGATGGAAAAGATGCGCAAAAGCAATCTTTACGGGTATATCCGTGATGGAAAAGATGCGCAAAAGCAATCTTTACGGGTATATTCGTGATGGAAAAGATGCGCAAAAGCAATCTTTACGGGTATATTCGTGATGGAAAAGATGCGCAAAAGCAATCTTTACGGGTATATTCGTGATGGAAAAGATGCGCAAAATCACTATTTATGCGTACAGTCGTTATCGTAAAGATGCAAAAACCGACTTTCACGCGTACATTTTTAATCGTAAATATCCCCAAAGCTACATTTACGCGCACTTCTAATTAAACTATGGAGAACAAAGAACTTTGCTACTACTTGCTAGGTTGTTTCATGGTTTTAGTGTTGTTCATATCATAGATATAAAACGATTTAAAGAGTAAATATATTTTATTCAAAAAACAGTAACCTTCTTAGTGAAATTACATTTCAAAATCTCTAAATATATTTAAAATATTTCAATATCAAAATATACATAAAATACTCTGTTTCAACGTATCCAATACAGCATGATCTAGTCTTATCAGTCCATTGTACTAGAATTAAGGCATCGTAGCGCGACATTAGGTCATTTACTTGCTTGTAAACTGGAGACGGAAACAGTAAGCTTCGCAGACGGTCAAAGACCTTCGAATGGTCTTTAGTATCCTAGAAACAATCACATAAGAAACTTTTAATTATATCCACTTCTTTTGATGCTAATTCACCACGAAGATAAACGCGCTCTCGACTCATATGAATCAACTCATTTCGCTCATTTCGATCTCGCGCGAGTCAAATCTTCCATAGAAACGGACTGACAACGCGTCATAACACTATAGCTTACTTTTAAAATATAAATTTCAACAAATGCTACTTACCAAAAAAGTTATTTTAGCTTTAGAATCGATTGGAGATCGGTTAAATGTATGGCGCCAAGCATCAGGACATAAGCTTAAATCCCAGTCACAATGTTAGCTTTTAAGCTGTTCTATCAGTTTCTTCTCGACCAATATTTTTAAGTAAAAGTTTTTCTTTGTATCTTTCATTGAATCGAGCAACAAGCTGAAGATCTTTGTGGCAATAGAGGGCATATTTATCGAGACAAACTTCATAGAATTCACGCGTGTTCAACAACCATAACGAACATCAACGAATTTGTAATTGAGCGGCAAGAGTTCAAATATCAAATGGCGCGTCATGATTGGTCAGCTTTGGTAAATACTTCCGGTGATCGTGTTATACATTAATTAAAATTGATTCGTTCCAGATTTGTTATTGAGTTCTCGAAGTAATCGACATAATCATCTGTAAAATTTAGCGGCCCTAAAGTGACCTACAGACAGCTTTGATCAGCCTAGTACCCAGGCGTTCCTCTGCGAGCGCGAAGCGCGAGCGAGACCTGGGGCGAGCGCGTAAGCGCGAGAGAACGCCTAGCGAATAATGCCAAAAGTGTCCCTGATTTGACCAAAAGTGTCCCTGACCTTTAGCGGACTTAACAACTTGAATTTTTAAAGTTTTTCCAACAATTTCGGTGGAATGAGTATCGACATTCACCAATATAAACCAAAAATTGGATTTTTACGAGTTTATATATTTTTAAGAAGGCATAGAGGAAGATTATAGACTGTAAAGGGGATTTCAGAGTCAAGATACTACGCACAAGTACATTTTATTCAAATCTATTACATTTTCAAACAATCACAGTCTTAGCAGTGATTATAAAACTAACTGAGTGAAGTTTGTTTACAATAAAATTTGAATCGAACCCTGTTGCGGCTAAAGGGAACTTGATAAATATCAGATACATTACATTTATTACAGAGAATCTGACGGAGATTTGTTTTATTTCAAGTGCATAAATATATGTGGATTTAACTCAACTAGTGATAGTAGTCTGTGTAAATAAAGCAATTTCAATTCACCAGAAATTTTAGCGGTATAGATAGCCGTTAATTACTAAGAGATTTTACCTTCGAAGTGGAGAATCGAATAGACCGAACACAACTTATCGTATTGCTTCGATCGATGCGAACACACAACCGTTAGAGTTTTGAACTCAGTTCAATTCAGTTAATTTCACATATAGGGTGTCTTGTGAGATCCGGGAGCATTTAACTGTGAAGTTAACAGCGTCTTCTAAAGCATCACGTTTGTCTCGAGTTTGTCTCTAAGTTAGCGTCCGCCATCTTGAACTTTGGCATTATTCGCTAGGCGTTCCCGTTGGAGTCACTCTGTGACGTCACGTTTTGAAACGAGAGACGGGATAGCCTGGGGACTAGGCTGAGCTTTGATATATATTTTAATAATCTAATGTAATGCTTTTTCAACCACAGAAGACTATAACAGTCGATCCTAACAAAGTTAATAGAGTGGATCCTAACAAGTAGAACCGTAAACAATATTAGCAAGTATTAGCAATCCTTTAGCAAAAGCATAAAGCCCAGAATAAACGTATCTGTTAAAAATACGTGTTGATCGTGACGATTTCCTGACTAGTGTAACCCGGGAGTGTAACAATCATAGTCGAAGATAACGTATTCCTGACCAGTTTTTGAGTAGACTGTACTCAATTATTGAGTAAAAGCTGACTTATTTTACTCAAAGAAAAAAATTGGGTAGATAGTAAGTTTTTACTCAATCAGTATTGGGTGATAGCCGACTTTTACTCAAACAAAGAATTAAACTAACCCATTCTAAAAATAAAATTTTTGCAGTGTACATACCAAGATTTTTACATAGTTTTGCTTTTCTTTACATGTCTTTACGTTCTTCTCGAACCTTTACGGCAAACTTTACGACGGAGTATTTACGGATCTTTATGACTTGTTTAAGGCAACTTTACAATACCTATATTTTTACGTGCCTTTACGTTTCTTCACGTGTCTTTACGTTCTTCTCGAACCTTTACGACAAACTTTACGACGGAGTATTTACGGATCTTTATGACCTGTTTAAGGCAACTTTACAATTACCTATATTTTTACGTGCCTTTACGTTTCTTCACGTGTCTTTACGGTCTTTTCGCACCTTTACGGTGAGCTTTACGACGGAATATTTACGGATCTTTATGACCTGTTTAAGGCAACTTTATAATAACAATATTTTTACGTTCCTTTTCTGTATCTTTACGTTTCTTTACGATCTTTTCGCACCTTTACGCTCCTCCGTAAATATAACGGTAAATATCCATCAATCTTTACGCGCCTTTAGGACTTACGTAAAGAAGTGTAAATACAGCATTTCATGCTGTGTTTGCTAAACGCATTCCTGCAAGGTGAAAACGAGAGTCGTCGACTCGAGGAAATACCTCCACAAGATCTGGATTCTTACCTAAGCAGATTTCTTTTATCTGTAAGAAAACAAAACAGTGATGAATACGAACCTACAACGCTAAGAGGAATGCTTGCATCGTTTGAAAGATACCTTAAAAGACTTCGTTACTCTGAGTCCATTATTACGGGCCAATCTTTCGCCAAAACAAGAGAAGTACTCAAATCCAAGCAAAAACAGTTAAAGCGAGTTGGAAAAGGAAACAAGCCTCAAGAAGCGTCTCCATTAACAAAAGAGGAAATAGATATTCTTTACAGAAGAGGAGTGATGGGTATTCATTCACCAGAGTCTCTGATAAACACTTTGTGGTTCAATAACTGTTTACATTTTGGACTACGTGGAGGGAAAGAGCAAAGAGACCTGAAATGGGGTGATATTACGCTAAAAATTGACAGCAGTGGCAAGGAATATCTAGAGTACTCAACAGAGAGACAAACAAAAACAAGATCTGGAGAGAATCCTCTTAACAGAAGGAGTGTAAAGCCACGTATGTATGAAAACAGTGCAGTTGAAAACGAGCGAAATCCTGTCGCTGCCTACAAATTGTATGCACTCAAACGACCTCAAGAAACATGTCAAACAGATTCGCCGTTTTATCTTTCTATCAACCACCTCAGCAGTGAAAAAATGTCTTTGCCAGAAACGAAATGGTTCAAGAGTCAGCCCATGGGTGTAAATAAATTGAACTCAATAATGAAAGAGTGTGCTTTAAAGGCTGGTTTAACTGGTGACAAACGCATTATTTACAAATCACAGCGCAAGAAAGACTCTTGTTCAAAAATTACAAGATCATGACATTCCGCCAAATCAAATTATCCAAGTAACTGGCCACAAAAATCTCATGTCTGTCAATAACTACAGTTCTCTAAGAGATGGACAGCAAGAAGCAATTTCTTCTTTACTCTCAGCAAACTCGCCTCCACCAGCCGTACATGCAGCCAGTTCAGAGAACAACGAAAATCAAAGTTTATCATTATTTCAAGGAAACTATATTACAGGAGGAACATTTAACGTTCACGTTTCAACTTCCTCAGCATCAAGTCATACAGTGGTTACAGAAAGTCCTCGAAAGAAGTTCAGAAGACTCCGAGTGATAGAGTCAAGTGACAGTAGTCAGGAGAGTTAAGCGTCAAGTGACTTTATTTTTTTATTTTTTTATTTATAATGAACTATTGTGTTTAACTATCTATTTAACACCGAAGCATTTTTCAGATTTCATGAATTTATAACATTTAGTCGATTGTGTCATTTTTATTATACATATTCAAGTGTATTTTTTCTTCAAAAATTATATCTTGACTATTTTACTTGATGAATTTTCAATAAACAGTTTGAAAAATACAGTGTTAATATGGTTTATAATAATAAACAGAAATAATACATGGACACTTGGAGATATGGAAATTTATCTTCTCGTGTTCAAATTTGATATCTCACTCGTTCGCTGCGCTCACTCGTGAGATATCGAGTTGAACACTCGAAGATAAATTTCATATCTCCGCGCGCCCATGTATTATTCTCTATATATGTGAGTCGAGAAGGAATCAATAACTCTTTAATTGCTTGTAGAGGACGCGAACAGATTTAGAGCATTTACTGCCCGGCGCAAACTGACTGCATCAGTAATTCCGGATACGGTCATTTGAAACAGCCGTGTGGAATGATAAAAGCATACTTTTTCTTTATCTCATCACAAAATATTGTTTACCTAGTGCTTGATTGATACCCATTAACAGGTTGGCCATAAGTCACTTGTCATAACAATGTTTTGATAAAAGTGACATGTTGATCGATCCTACTATGAATGATGAAAGCGAGCATGCATGGTTTTATCTCCTTGCAAGCCAGTCCGTGATCGACGTTGTATACATGTACACTTTTACATTATTAGCCCATGGCATATGGTTTCTAAGAGGTTTTTGATCCAACTATCCAGCACTGTAACAGTCAAAGTGATCCAGTCATAGCTATGTGAATCAGTGGTATCTGATAATGGATTCCAAGCGATTTTCTAAAAAGCGGCCTTATAAGCTGAATGACTCGTGTAGCGATGACCCTCAGCTGGAATATGAGCCTAATCAACTATTCGAAAAAGATTTATTTGATAGATCGGAAAGTGGAGTATCTGTTTCTAAATTGTTAGCGGAGTCCATAGCTTCTACACAAGAGGAGTGTATTGAAACTTCAGTTCTTAAAGACAGCGATTTTGGTGAAATCAAAAAACGCTTCATATCATTTGAAGGTAAGTTATATGACATATATATAGTACAGCTCATACAAGGCTTAGTTATGTATATTCTGACATGGAATGAATTTTATGTCAGCTGGTGTAAGCAATGAATATATTATACAATTATGTACAAATAGTATTTGTCGAATAATGATCATTTTCACTTTACAAAATTCATCTATCTTTTTGTTGTATCTTTCCGGCGCAGAGGAGACACTTGATCTTGCTCGTGAAGATGAGAATAAAACAAGCACTCCTTTAAAAAAACGTTGCCAAGAGGACTATCAGCGTCACCGCGTTAAGACTGACGTGCCTTTATGTACTGCAGCCAACAGCACAAACGATGGAGAAGAGCCTAAACCAAACAGCCATTCGCCAGACTTTACACAAGACTTTGTAGAAAGTTTTCATCCAACATTATCTAGTAGTTTTGCAACTGAAGATCACTTGGAAGACATACAGGAATTTGAAGCCTGCCAGCGTGTTCAAAGTACAATTCAAAGCTGTCAGCTGATTGTTGGAGATGATTGTCAAGAAAGTAAAATAAGCGATAATTTACAAGATTTAATTGGTTTTCAAGATGCTTTTGACATTGATTATGCCAATTTTACTACACAAGATAATGACAATGTGCACGATTTTATGTATCAAGACTGCCAACTCCGATATGAGGAGAGTATGTTACTCATAATGGCATTTTGTGTCAGACACAAGCTGTCTGGTGCAGCCACGTCGGATTTGATAAATCTGATTTCCCTTCACTGTCCAATAGACGCTAAAGTTGTTAAGAACTTCAATCAATTTAAGAATTTCTTTCGTGCATTGGACAAACCTATGATCAAGCATTATTATTGTCCAACAACAAAGTGTCAGGTTTACCAGGGAGTCAACGAGCCACAGGAAGGTGACAAATGCTCAGTTTGTCAGCAATTTCTTTGCAAAGAAAGTTTCTTTATTGAGCTTCCAGTAGAGGATCAAATACGCAGTCTTTTATCAAGTAAGTTGTGCAAAGAATGGAATGGGAAATATTTATACTGTAAAAGAATATTCGAATGCTACATTTTTTTGTCCTAATTTACTTTTACAATAGGGGAATTCTGCTGTCCGATAACTAGCTTTGATAATTCTTAGGTGCTTAACATTGCTATTATTATCATCATTATTAAATCATTATAATCATTATCACCGCCATTGCCGTTATCTTAATTATAGGTTTATCAGTATTATTATCCATACAAAATTTTACATGGTAAATAGTACAAGCTAGGGTTTAATTGTACACTTGTACTGATTTCTATGTCAGTAATCTATATATTAAATATGAAGAGTCTGACGATTGACAATTTTCATTAATGTATTGTTTTCAGATCCTCAATTCCCAGAAAAACTGAAATACCGATTTACAAGAAAGAAGTCCAATGACTCTGCAATCGAAGATATTTACGATGGCGAGATTTACCAGAAATTATCCAGTGATAAAGGCTTTCTATCGAATCCCAACAACATGTCCCTTATTGGCAACACAGATGGTGTTTCTGTCGTTAAATCATCGGGAGCCAGCGTATGGCCAGTGTATCTCGTTATAAATGAGCTCTCTCCTATTGAACGGTAAGCTAACATACATATAGGTTTCGAAATATTTTCACTGTTGCTGGTAATGATGATGTCTTCTAATTCACACTATTTTGCAAATATAAATCATGTGCTACACCCTAAACTTAATTAACAGACCAGGTTTATCACTAGTATTCATGACTGCATTTTAATTTATTATACATGCATGTGTTATCGCAGCGTTAAATCGTCTATATATTTATGAAATATGCATTGTTTAGCTAATCGATGTTAGAAGGGTTTTTGGTGTGTGTATGTGTGTTTTTGTTTTTCACTGTTCCATTTTATTTTAAGGATCAGCAGGAAAAACCGTATCTTTGCAGGTTTATGGTTTGGCAAGGGAAAACCACACTTCCCAACCTTCATGAAACCATTTGTTTTGAGCATAAATAATCTATATTTCAAAGGTATGGAAGTTTAATTTTAATCTTTATAACAGCACCAATAAAACAAACCTTTAAAAGCAAAATAATGTATAAAATGCTATACTGATATTTGTTTGATTAAGGTATCGAGGTAAACATACCAAGCGAGGGCACACGCACACATCGCATTATGGTTTTGGATATGAGTGTAGATGCCCCTGCTCGTTGTCTCTGGTTATGCATGAAGCAATTCAACGGTTATTTTGGTTGCGGAAAATGCAAAGAGCCTGGGGAGCAATTTGACATAGGGATCGGAAAAGGTGGCTCAAAACGGCAATGCCATATTTACCCGTATAACAAGGAAACTTGTTAAAAAAGGTGGCTTCTACAACTGGCCACGCACCGAGTCGCACCCATAACGAAATGAAGGAGCAAGCTCTGGCGGCCTTAGAGAATCTCGAAAAGGGTATCTCAAAGGTGAGTGCAATTGTAATTGTGATTCGCTTCCTGATTCTTTCATTCAAACTTAATCCAGACTCAATGAACAAGGGTTTTATAGTCATCAAGTCAAGTATGTAGAACTGGCATGTGCTATAAATGTATCAAATCAGTTCACCTACAATTCATACGTATTTTCAAACAATGTATTTTTTTGATGGGAAATAAGGCACTAGGTCATGTGATATGGCTCAGAAATAACATATAAGAGCATGCGCAATAGGTAAATCGTAATCATATTAAGCCGGCTCGAAATTTCCTGATTACGCATGCAATTTTATATAGGGTCTATAAACATGCCATGCTTTTTCTAGGCTGCTGTTCCTTATCATTGTACAATTACTTTAATTTTGTAACTTTAAATGAGAATTAACATCGATTTGTAAAAACAAATGGAATTAATGAATGAATTGATTGATTGATGCAGTAGATATCATTTTTTGCAGAAATAATTGTTTGAAAGTATTATAATTTTGTTTCAGCCAAGTGTGAAGGGGGTATTAGGCCTTTCGTGGGGATTTGGACTTCCACAATATGATATCATCAAGGGCACGTCAGTAGACTACATGCATTGTGTATGTGAGGGAGTGGTCGAACAACATCTGGACAAATGGTTTGGTAGTGGAGACAACACCTCCTATCCTTGTTTTATTGGCAGTATGATTGACAGCATAGATCAGGATATGCAACGTATAAAACCAATTACAGAAATAACAAGAAAACCGCGGAAAATCACCGATAGAAAAGATTGGAAAGGTAAGAATCTCAGTCTAAATGCAATCAGAGGTTAAGGTCTTTATCATAGGGGTTTTGAAGGGAGTTCGTTTGTTATTACTATGACCCAGAGATTTGTAACAACAAAAAATGCAAATTAGGAATTGGGTACATTTGGAAGATGGGACAATTGGTCAAAATTTTCACAGAGAATCACTCTTTGTTCCTACACTAACATCGTTCATATTTGTGCGATCATGACAATTTTCAACTTGAAAGTTAAGGGACTCCTGGCGAAAAACTGTTCATTGATTACTGTCCATGCATGAAATATGCTGTGGATGGACCATCTGCATTGCCAAATTTCCATTCGATCATATCCATTAAAAAATAATAATAAAATTAACAATAAAAAAGACTCTAAAAATGTAACTGCATATGTTGTATTTCAGCCTCTGAAAAGAAAAACTTCATGCTCCACTATTCCATTCCAGTCCTTACGGGTAGGCTTCCTGAAGCATACTTGGAGCATTATATGCTACTTGTCGGGGCCATATATCGTCTTTTGAAAGACAGCATTTCAACAAAGGATTTAGAGAATGCTTCTTTGTACCTGAGACTGTACTGTGCTCAAGTTCCTGGATTATATGGTAATACTCTTCATATTTAGCATAAATGCAATCGTTAATTTCTAGCATTGTGTTGGAAAGAACCTACATGGAAAAAAACGCTATACCAACCAACATTGAAATTTAATACAAATTGCTTGGTTACATTAATTGTTTTGTTTTCACATCGATAGGTGAACGCTTCCAAACGTATAACTGTCACCAACTTCTCCACCTTGGAGACGATGTAAAAGCTCTTGGGCCCCTTTGGACATGTTCCTGTTTTCCTTTTGAGGATTATAACGGGGATTTAAAAGAGCTTTTCCATGGCACTGTAAACATTGCTGGTCAGGTAATGCAACTGCCGATATTTAGAACAGTAACTCAAATAATGCCTACACATTCAATATAGATTTTGACAATAATAAAAAAGAATGAAAAGAAGAAAAGAATGGAACTGAAAGGTTTATTTGACTCCAACTTGAACTTTTTTGTATTTGTAGATTATAAATTCAGTTTCTGTATTACAAAAAATGCCAGAAATTGCGGAAAAGACAACGATTTCACCTACTGTCAAGAACGCGTACAATGAAATGATAGAAAAGTCATATCGATCGCACAAGTAAGGACTCAATCAAAAATCAATCCTTGTTAAGTATGTTAATTGAGGTCTCGTCATAGGTTTTCGGTATCACTTAAAATTCCATATTTTGCAAAATGCTGCCATTTCGTCCGTATTTAAGCTCCGATAATGGAGTACACATTTAAAAGTTCAAGAATTGTACTTTTCATCGCATACTTTAATTTATTGTCGAAGTATAAGAAAATGAGGGACGAAATGACAGCATTTTCAAAAAGTGATACCGCCAACATAGCTACAATAAAGCGCGCGCTCTGATTGGCCAGAAAGCTATGAACTATTTGCCCATGGGCTGCACTGCGCGCGCACTATCTTCGTCGTCTTTTCAAATCGTTCGTTTTTATGATGGCGACACATATAACGCTCACTCTGATTGGCTGAAAAGTCCATGAACTATTTTCCTATGGGCTGCACAGCTCCGTTTTTCTAGGCTCTTTTGTAAATCAATTAGACAACAGATAGCCGCTTGCCCATTGCGTTATAGACGCACTTGAGAAAATATAAAGAACTCTTAACAAACATAAACATGCAAAGCGAACAATATTTCTGCTGATGAAATGATGCTTAATGCAGTCTATAATTGCTGAATTCCAAGACACAATTGTCTTACCAATTTAATTTATTCTTGCACGCGCATTCTCATTAATCGCAGGTTAAAAACAGAAATAATTGATGACAAAAGCTACATTATTGGTGGCATGAAGAGGGGTCTTACCCAAGATTTAGACCAAGAGCTACGCGATGCTTTGAAAGCACATAGGCACCCTATTGGTGACTTCTTCTGGGAGTTTAAGCGGTGCTGTGTCAATGATGTAATTTACCACAGTTCACGCTACCTAAAAGTGACTGTTCGTAACAATTACACTGCCATGACTGAGAAGTCCGAATTTGTCTCAATTGCTACATATATTAAAGTTACCGATAGATGCACTGAAGCCAGATGTACTGTTGTGAAGAAGTGCTCGTGTCATCTCTCTTCATACTACTACGCAATCGCGAGGCCTCTCAAACCTGCACCAATCACGTCACCGACTATTCTTGACGAACAAGTGATAGATCACATTTTCAAAGTGCAAGAATGTAGCAAGTAAGTAGCTAGTGTAGAAATGATGTAACCCAGGGGGTTGGGTGAGGTTAATCCGGAGCTTTTTATACTGGAATCAGCTCTGCCCAGACTCCTTACCAAATTTTGACAATTGCAAACTCCTTTTTTCATACAATTTTAAAGAAAAGCTACCCTTTTTTAGTAACGTTAATGTTCCCCGAACTGAGACCCCATTTATATCAATTTTTTTTATTTAATAGCTCTGAGCTGCATGCAACCATCACAGCCAATATTATTATTTGCTAAGATACTGTTAATTATGTTATTTCAGAAAATTGGTGGTCCCCATTAATGTACTCAAAAAGAAGGTTTTGCGTGTAGATGTTACATCAGGGAGTTACATTAGTCTGATGCCCAATTTTTACGAGAAAGACTGATAGCACAAAAGATGGACCACAGATATACATTAAGCCACTTTCATACCGGGAGGTCTGGGCCCGAGTAACCTAAATTTGTGACAAAACAAATCACATTTAGAATGAAAGAGCAAAAAATACATAAAATCCGAAAGTTTGGTTTAATTTGAATGAATATGGAAAGATTTAAAACAATTTGAACATGCTAGAATTGACAAAGAAATGTATGGTTGGCAATAAAATTGGCAAATTTTGAATTGCTATAAATCACTTGCTTTTGATTTGATTCACACCAAATCCTTTGTTTACCTGATTGCGTTCTTTCTTTTTATGTGAGTTTTGTGTCGCCACAGATAATATTTAGGGAACTCGTCCCCAGACCTCCCAGCTGTATTTGGATATGGCGAACTGGTTATTTATTTGGATATTTGTATTGGGATTGATACAGGGCTTATTATTAACAGGTATGTCAACCCTGGACTTCTTCGCCGTGAATGCAACCAAAAAACGGATCACGATATCTTTTAAGAAGAAAATTAGGTCCGAAGAAGATTAAGAATAATTTTTCTGCAAGCGATTTCTTTAGAAATTCCTTAAAGATTTCACGTTCACGGTAACTTGTATTAAATCTTGAGATCACGAGATATACGGTCCAAACTCTTGAGACTCCTGGCTAATCAAGGAGAGTTGACAGCCCTGTCCGATATCCTTTGATGTTATCTTAATTATCAGTATATCTCAGTGTTAATGCATGTTTTCAAAACTAATTTCAAAGCTTCCTTGGAAAATATCGAACTTCTCTGACCCGAGAGCTGAGCCTCTATTAAAACACAAATGAGCATGATAAAGTCGTCTTTCTTTGTCAAGTAATTTGGTTTGGTATAGGGAATTGAAGTAAGTTAAAATATTTTGCACAAAGGAGGTATATATTTATCCTCATATAATAAAAGACAGGAAGGAACAGTTGTAATTAATTTGTATATTAACTTTGCTACTATAAATACCTATTTGCTGGGCGATAAGTTGCCAATTAAATAGATGGCAATTACTGATAAAGTAGCCTATTTAACTTGTATTTAGTGACCAAATGTCAGTTGTAATTAATTTGTATTTTAACTTTGCTACTTAACACCTATTTGGCGTAAAGTTGCTAGTTAAGGAGACGACAATTACTATTAAAGTAGCCTATTTAACTTGTATTTAGTGACTAAATGTCAAAGTACAGATTAATCCAATGTAATTAACATGTATTTAATCATTCTTTAGTATTTAAGTAGATGTTAAATACTTTAAATCATGCTCTACTTAACTAGTATTTTCCTAATTATGGTAAAATTGGATATATAAATACATGTTAGTTACAGTCCTAAATTGTAATTAATGATAAAGTAGCTATCAAGTGCAGAACAAGTAGTTAACAAATACGCTACTTAACTTATCATTAAACATCTGAGTTGTTCGCATTTTATATAAATACATGTCAATCCCTACATAAATACATATCAAATCCAGCAGTGGATTTAACAAGTTGTTCAAGTACGAGTCAGATACCTGTTCAGGTATACATTAAGTTACGAAAATATAGGTTAAGTATTGTTCAAGTATCAGTTAAGTAACAAAAGTTTCCCAAGGGAGGGTAGGGTTTCAGCGATTTTACTCTGGAACAGGGAATATAAAAATCGTAATTACTCTCTGGAACAGGGTATCTATTTAACAAAGTTCGTCTAAAAGGCCGGGCTAAAAGGGGTTAACAACACATCAACTTAGCCGGAAGCAATGAAATGAGGCAGGAAATTGAATAAACGTCATTTAATAGCAAATCAGCGAACATGTTTATAAATGGTTTATATAAAACGCCAGTCGGCTGTCATCTGTGAAGAGGATTTGGCGCTATCAAGTTTCATGACATTTCGTGATCACTTTACGAGGTCAAGTACCATCTACTTTGGATTTCAAGTCGCTCCAACTTTCGCTTCAGTTGTTTAGCTTATACTTTTGTTGTCTCAAGTTTGACCTTTATTGGAACATTAATACCACCTCCAATACGCCATCTCCTGGATCATTGAATGGCTCACCATTAACTATGCTGTAAGGTAAACACAAAGCTATTGAAGACCTTTCCCCCAATGGCCTATCATCCATTCTATTTATCTATAAACATGTGTAAATAATTTCATATTATCCTGCTGGGGATTTCTTTAATTTGAATTCGTCATTTAATGGTCGAAGTAAGACAACAAGCCTTCGTTCTAAGTGTCCAAGTTGACCTTTCTGGTTACATATTTTGAATGCTTGGCCCTTAGTTCCATATTTCCTCTGAACAAGAAACACCTCTCTGGGTTCAACTGTGAAAGAGCATTCTTGGTAGCCTTTTGCGATGCTATTGAATTCCAGAGAAGCTCTGCCTTCGAATTTGCAGCTTGATTTTGACTCGCGGGTTGACTCTCGATCCTCTGACATTTTACTCACATTGGAAATGATGAATGCTCCATGTGTGCTTGTAATTGTATACTCCAGGCCCGACCAGTCCAGGCCACTTTATTTCATTGTGAATTTTGGTATTTGCCAGCAAAACGGATAAGGTTTATATTTTTTTCTCAAACTATCATCAGAATTGATACAAAACTTATTTTGATAACTAGAATTGAGATGTATTTAACGTGATAAATGATAAGTATACAATTACAACACTGCCAGAACGTATAATTTAATTCTGATCGGCTAAACACGCTGGACTGGCATTGTACTGAAATTGGCGCTTTTAAGCGTGATTTTGAATAACTTTTTATAGTCAAGTCCAATCAACTTCAAATTTCACACGTGAAGAGTACTGAGCCAAAGAAAAATTTTCTTCTTTCCACTTTCACAAATGTTACAATTTGTGGCAGGAAAATGACATCATCAATTTAGAGGGACATTGAAAACGAGGGTTATGCAAAATTTTAATAGGCGCATTTGAAAGAGCTCATTGAGATACGTTCAAAACCGAAGAGATAACAGTCAAAGTCAAATTTAATCAAAAGATATGATTTTTCAAAGTTTAGAATTTTTTTGCTATTTTACCAAAAATTGCTATTTTCAAAAAAATTTATCTAACAGGTGTCAGACTAATTCCGGACTGTCAATTTAATTCCGGAAAACGCTTATTAAGCGAAAAGCCTGTATTTTTCGCTTAATAGAGTGATTTCACATAACAAGCTATCAAATGCTAATGAGTTTTATCATATGCTAATAAGCACCACGCGCGCGTATATGCATCGCTGAACACAGAATAAGCTACTTTGTAAAGAAGTTTGGTTGAATTTATTACAGAAGTTTACAGCAAACATGAAAACTTCTTATAACTAACAGAACATTTTTATTGAAGTACTCAAGTAAATACTAGTAATACTGATTTGTTTTCTGAGCTATTTGCTTTTCTACATTCCCAAGCAAATTGTTGACTCTGTCAAGAGTGTCCATTGCTTTAACGCACATGTTCTTGTGAACCTCATGAGTCTCTCTAACGACATCTTGGTTTGTCTTTCTTCTCTTAGTTGACTTGTTTTTGATCACTGGAGAATTGTCATCACTGTCGGAGGAGCTGGTGGTGTCGTATTCAAAATCTTGCTCTAGTTTCGCCCTCAATTTTCG
The DNA here is from genome assembly GCA_029948255.1 of Telmatactis stephensoni. Classification (NCBI taxonomy): domain Eukaryota; kingdom Metazoa; phylum Cnidaria; class Anthozoa; order Actiniaria; family Isophelliidae; genus Telmatactis; species Telmatactis stephensoni. The sequence goes on along the minus strand of JALIZF010001379.1, from coordinate 95,073 downwards.
TTGTGCGGGTGTTTCTTTTTCAGCATATTTCATGTACTGCTTCTTTACATTACTTTCCATCGAAGAAGTTGAAGGTGTGACTGGTTCCTTTATGGCTTTCCTGACGATGGTTTTCATGCGATTCATGACTCTCTCTTGGGATGATTCAAAGTATACAGTAATAACTCTGTCTGGCAACCCAGTGGAAATTATGCACTCTTTAGCGTAACGAAGAACATCCTTCCAATCTTTACTTGTACAATTATTATAACATTCTACTATAAATTGCCTCTCTTTGTCACAAACGTTGACTCTTGGAATTTTTGCTTCACCTATTTACGAACAACAAACTTTTAAGATACATTTTGCACTTGTTAACTAAAATGTTAAATTGCAGTTGTCGGATATATTTGCACATTTATATAGATACCTTTGGTACTTGTCACTGTACTCGTGTTTTGGTCCTCTGTTGATGATAAACTCATATTATTACTCTGCATGGTCTTTGTTAGATCACGGAACAACTCTACACTTGCCTACACTGTGCGTTTTGACTTGATTTTGGTAAAAGCATGCGTGCATGTGCAAAACTTGTGCACGAGAAAATGTAACACGCATTATAATCTGTAGCACGAGCATTGATTAACACTGTTCGTTTTAGCATTTGAGTTAATAACAGTATGGATCTGATTCAGATACAAACTGTCTTGTTAACTATTTTAGCTATTCTTTTGTTAATTGTGGCTTTTCAGCCTCCATTACTTCATCAGGTGTTTCATTTATATCAGCGTTTGCTCCCTAATTTCCACGGGCATCGTTATAATGGACGGGATGTCTATTCTCTAATCGTTGGACATCAATGGCTATTCTGGAGAAATACTGGAGAAACATCTGAATCTTTTCTTAATTTGGTAAATGACTTGACCCCAGCACTGGCTCGTTTGAATGTTCATGGTCAACCTAGACAGCGACAAAGGCGACAAAAGTTAAACTTAACAAATCAGATATTGCTGACGCTGATTTGGTTGAGGAAATACCCTCACATTGACACCCTGGCATTGCTCTTTGACATTGATCCAGCCTCAACGATCAGAATCGTATACAAAATCCTTCCAGAAATGTGGAGATACTTCCAAAACCAAATCCGGTGGCTCAATAACCAAGAATGGGCGAATCTAATGGGAAATTGGGCAGAGTTTCCAAATGCTGTGGGCTGCATTGATTCAACACCCCATGAGATTTATCGGCCTCTAATAGAACCTCAACGACCATTCTACAGTGGGCACAGGCACTATCATTGTTTAAATACACAGCTTATTATTGATAACGAAATGCATTTGCGTTTCGTCCAAGCTGGGTTTTTAGGAAGCACTCATGATGCTATGTCATACCGCCTCATGACCCCCGTTGGACATGGAAGACAATTAAGTCTACCTCAAGGAGCTAAACTTCTTGGAGACAGAGGATACCCAGATGATATTGCTCTTCTAACACCAGTGCGAGCAGGACAGATGCATCTTTTGAATGCTTATTTTTACATGATTGCCTCAGCGACAAAGAGCAGAGTAATTTTAACTTTTCCCTGGTTTCTGAGCACCATTCCTATAATACTCGTAGTGCTTCCTCTGAGAAGCTAAAAATACCTTCCTATAGAATTAATTTAAGGAAGTTTTGTCCAACTGTTATAGGAAGATATTTCTGGAACGACATCCCTCCTTGTATCAGAAACATAAAATCAAAAATTCCTTTCAAAAAAGCACTTAAAACATACTACTTGAAACAATACTGAGTGAAAATCATTTTAATTATCATTTACTTCATATTTCGTATTTTGTCTTCTACTGCTTACTTCAATTTATATGCTTAAATTATTCAATAGCTTTTTTTTCTTTTTTTTCGTACATTAGTCATATTTAGTTATACTTAATTACCTTATTGTAAACAAAATTGTAATTTAACTTAGGAAAGGGCACATAATTAGGTATCTATATTGTTGCCCTTCTCCTACTATGTATATATTATATTGTATAATTCAAAATATTTTACTGGAGAGAATTAAAAAAAAAAAAAAAAATCTTTTGAATAACAGAGGGAGAAGGCGAGCACGACACTTTAACCGTTGTTTGTCAAGCAGACGCATAAAGGTTGAACATGTGTTTAAAGAGATGAAAACATATGAAGCTATTGGAAACATTTGGAGACATCCTAGATGGTTATTACCGGTTTGCGTGGAGCTAGTAGCTTTCCTGTCAGAAAGACGTGTGCGACTTTTTCAAAACATTTAAACGTACTGATATACTTATAAGTATATTTTACTGCAACAAAATGATGCTATTTGAACAATTCTCAATATTCGTTTTTGCAATTAGGTGTATGTCTTCAAATTATCAATTTGCAAAATGTACAATCGCTCATAAAAAAACTTTTGTATTTTCTCTGAGCTAGCAAAATATTTTCCGTTAGTTATAAGAAGTTTTCATGTTTGCTGTAAACTTCTGTAATAAATTCAACCAAACTTCTTTACAAAGTAGCTTATTCTGTGTTCAGCGATGCATATACGCGCGCGTGGTGCTTATTAGCATATGATAAAACTCATTAGCATTTGATAGCTTGTTATGTGAAATCACTCTAATAAGCGAGTTTGACATGTCATAAGATCATACACCCGATTGACATCTTTGATTAGCCGCCATTACAGAAAAATCTTTGAAGATAAAAAACTCGCTTGAGTCGAATGACTCTTTTAAAAAAAAGTATTACTGGGCTTGATGTTAGGGTAAGTTCTCACATGGAGAAAAACAAAGACATGGTTTCACTTTTCTGAGGAGATATTTTCGAAATTCGGAGCTCGCGACTTGATAGATGACGGGTGGCTGATTGACAACCTCGCAATTAGCTCGATGTTCAAGTTTTCAAAACGAATAAGTGAGCCTCTTCAAGTCCGTGAGACTATTGAAAGGGTAAAATAAAATGTTCTACTAATGGAAATGCTCTTTAAAAAGTGATCTCTTTATGAAATGTAAGCTATGTGCTAAAAACAGTGACTTGAAAGACAAAATGCTCATTGCAGAGCGGCCGGGACATGAGGCAGCTGATGGACAAAAATGTTTGGAAAACACAAACCTAGTTGGTACTACTTTATATTAGTTTCATGTCTAAAACTTGCACTTTCAAAATTATACAAACAAGACATAAGACAAATAAAATGCGAAGTCTACGAAATGTAATCGGTAAAAACATTTTAGATGGAGTTTATTAATCAGAAAAGACGTAACATTCGTTTATTAAACAAGAAATGTGTTCGTTTATTAAACGTCATTTTCGCTTATTAATCAAAAGTGTCATAAACTTCTCACATCTTTTTTGTTTGTTTTTCAGGGACCTTTACTCTGGTCCCAACTGAATGAAACGGTTCAGTTTGAAGAACTTATTGAAAACAAAAGTGTTTATATGTAATTAATAAAAGTCAACCCTTTTTCAGCTACTACTTTATCAATCCTTAATAAAACCAATTCAGGCATGTCTTTTGATCTCAGGACAAAGATTTTGCAAAATTCTTATCTCATGCTAAAACGACAAGGGCATCGTCTTGCATTTGGCACAAATCTTTTGATATCATCGGCGCACTGAGATCGCAAGCAAGGAAGTCGAACTTCCACGCGTTTGTGAATAAAACGAAAAAAGAAAATATTTGTACCTTTTCAAAAACGTTTTGTGCTCATTCCAAAAATAGTTGTCAGACAGAGGCGAAAACTGACATCTAGTTTTATATGAATTTGTTGGAAGAGCGGGGAACAAGATTTCTGCTTTTATGCGTACAAAAGCAGAATGTTCATGAAACTGCAATGCTTTGTTCTGTAAAATGCATATGTGAAGAGTTTTTTTCTTGGACGTTCTCAAAAATTTATAATCACTTTGTTTCCTGGTTGGTGGTGTTGATGAGTTGTGGTTGTCTTCAAAAGTTTTCTTTCTGGCCAATCACTGGGATCACTGAAGCGCTCACTGTAGCTGCTTATAATTTTAGCTCTTCAAGTTTTTGAAATTTTACCTGAGATTCTTATATTTAAAAAAGATAACATAGCCTTTTTATGATGTCTTATTCAAGAAATTTCCTTTTATCGCGGTGTTTGTGGTGGAGATCTTTGGACGCTGGATTTCAAACTTCCCGCCATTGTTCGGCGTCATGTCATCATTCTCCAGGATATCCATTGGAGCCATCTACTTGGAACAACTTAAAATCATGTGGATTGCTTCACCATTTTAGAGGTAAACGGGCTGGACGTGATTCTTTTTTAGATTGTGGGAAAAAGCCCATTGAAGTACTTTCAGGTCCTAGTCAATTAAATATTCAAGATTACTTTCCTCGTTCCACCTCAATGACAACTACTACGGATGTCACCGAACTGGTTTTTCACGCGATAAAAACATGTCTTGGTCACGCCTCCAAACGTCTACTGCCACGCCCCAAAATGTCAAACTTTTTGTCTGCATTCCTTTGTGTATGTAGCCGCATTCTATTATTAGATTTTGTGTGGGAAATTGGCATGGAGTGCCGAAGGAGCTACGAATTCAAAGTCGAATATGGTTGTGGTAAAGAGAAGTGGACTAAATTCTACATTCAAGAGAGCGAAATGACAAGTTTCAACATCTCCCAGTTAACTCAGAATCTTAAACAAAAGTGCCGCTTTCACCAGTCACATGAGTTAACGATCAAATACTTGGACAGTTCTGGTGACTGGATTGATCTTAGAGACGATGACTTCGACACCTTCGTAGATATGATAGAAACCGCGACTATAGTTCCTGAAAGAGAGAACATTCTGAGAATAACATTAAAAGTTTCCAATATTGCTTCGCCAAATATTGCACCGACTGCAGCGAAAAGGTTTTATTTGCCGTCACCTGTGAAGACATCCAGCGCATCGTTGGGATCTGGAGTTAGAAAACGCGTAAGAGGTAAACTAATGCTCGATGAAGTTAAAACCGTTGAGGGAAGCTCTTCTACCTGTTCTACTAAAGACTATGTTACTCCAAATCAGATGTATTTTCAAAAGCTAAATTCCGACAAGTCTGACCTTGAAGCTAAAGTAAGAGCAATGGAGCAAGAAATTTCTGATCTCGAAGAAAGTTTCTTACCAACTGATTTGTTCACAAGTTCAAAAGGCCCTCTGTGCTCGAACTGTCATACTGGAGGCCATAATAAAGCAAACTATTATTTTGCAGCATGTGTGTCCGCTACTATTTGTCACGACATTAAACATCAAACGAAAGCAGGTTTTTAAAAGAGAAGAAAGATGAACTAAAAACAATAAAAAGTAAGTTAACCAAAGTACAGAATGATATTAAATCGAAGGAGGAAGTTTACAAAAGTCTACAGAATAATTTCGCTACTAAAGTTCAAACGGATCTTATTAACAGTGATCATGACAAATATTTACGCAAAACGAGCACAGGACAGCTCGTGCCGAACTGGTTAGTAGTGAACTCTGATTTAAGAAAACTAGAGAAAGCCTGCAAAGGAACAATACCCTCGAAATCAGATATGCCAAGATTAATCAAACAGTATAACGAACAATTTGATGTTCTGAATGACAGTAGTGAAGTGAAAGAGCACAACGTTAATCCAGTCAAAGTGTTATGGGAGAAGAAAGGAATGAAGTTCCCAGGTTATGGCCCTGTTCCGAATGACCAATACCGTATGTGTCAATCTATGTCTACAACTACAACACACCAAGAAGGAACCGGTGGTAAACTATGCACAAATTAAACAGCAAGAAGATTACTTATTTCAGGTTGCAACGAGTCTGAAGACACATCCAACTGTCGATGTTTACAATCAGTCTGATTCATCGCAATCTGCTGCTGTCAGTCGTGATACCCCAAATGTAACAGAATTTGAAGGTTTGGACTTATTGTTTGAAGCTGTGAAATTAGTCAGTGATGAAAAGTAGACTGTCTGTTGATAAGGACTATCGTCACCAGTATTCAGACTTAAATCAGTTAATTAGTTGAGTTTATTACGACTTGAAACATGCAAGTTTTAATTATTTGTTCACCCGGCGCAACCCGTGTTGTGAGGGTTGTTTTGCGTTCTTAATAATAATTAAACGTTTATTCTAATAGCAAAGTTTCCATTTTTATTTTTATTCCAGTTTATTGATTTAATTACAGATATGACTAAATATAATAACTAATCAGTAGTTAGAACATTGACGTTTTATATATCTGAAATGAATATAGCCAGTTGTACGATAAAACTCACGCATATCATTAGATGTTATTTTCTTCAGTCCCTCATACACAGCGACGTGCAAATTCTCTCTCAAGAGTTATCGATACTCAACTCTTTTCAGAACTGTTTTCAATTTATTAAACACTACTTCTGTGGGGTTGAACTCTGGCGAATATGTAGGTAAATAGATGAGAGTGCATCCTATATTATCAAGCCACTCTCCAAGGACTTGACCACCCAAAAAATGATGAGTTGCACAATTATCTAATTTAATATGATCACCATATTCTAACACAGGTCTCCCATCTGGTTGAAAGTTGTATGATGCCTCATTAAAAAACTCTAAAAACTTCAAAGTGTTTGTGGCCCCGTCTACAGTATTTGCATACATAAGTTTATCAGCACCACACAACAAATTTAACGATATATTTGGTGTCTGTGCATTTCTTAATATTTCCACACAAGGAGTTCCCACGAGCGAGTGGCCGTACTTGGGGTTTCCAACGTCGGGAAGCTTGATTCCTGATTCGCCGTAGAATTTTAGTTTGTATGGGTCAACAGTTGAAATGTAGTCCAAAAAGGCTTGACAGTAGTCAGTGTTTTGTCGAGTGAATTTTTCCGCCGCTGGTCGCACCATTTTTTTTCGTGTCTACTTTCCCTCGTGCATAGATTTTCGCACTGCTCGATTCAGCGCTTCTTTGCTAGTTCCTCCCTGGATAAAACAATACTGATTTACTTCTTTTAGCAACTCCCCCGATGTCAATGATGGCTTGTCACTTTTTAAAAGTTCAATAAATTCTATATGGTCTTGCTGAAGATGTTTAACTCGACTAGTATCCACCTTCGGACGAACGTGCTCTCCAGTCGAGCAAAATGTTTCCCAGATTTTTTTGACATTTTTTTTTGTGATTTTAAGCTTTGAAGCAACAGTCTCTAAATCTCCAGGGAAATAGCCTGTTATTATGTCACCTCCCATTTCTACAATTTCATCGATAATAAGTGAGCAAAAATTGTTATCAAGAGGTTTCCCTCGAAAGTAGGTTCGTCCTTTCCCGCTCACTTCCATTTCGCTTTAACACAAGAAAATGAATACCGCGAACAAAACTAGCAACGTGCACAAAGGAATGCAGACAAAAAGTCTGACATTTTGGGGCGTGGCAGTAGATGTTTGGAGGCGTGACCGAGACATGTTTTTATAGCGTGAAAATCCAGTTCGGTGACATCTGTAGTACTTGTGTAACTCGAAGGAAGGCTGGCGTCAATTTCTCCAATCTTCTGGTTCCTCAATGCATTCCGAGATCCTCTCATGTTGGTAAATCGTCTAAGTTATGCTTTTTAAATGCAAGATCAATATGCAATAAAGCTCAAATATTGAATGATTTTGTGGTTAAAAATGATATTGAATTATTATGCATAACTGAAACCAAATGAAATCAAATGAATTAAGTGATCAACTAATTATAAATGAGATTAAACCAACTGGTTACTTATTCGAACACTGCCCTAGGGGTAGTAGAGGTGATGGTGTCGAAGGTATGGATGCACCCCAGCAATGTATTTAAAACAGCATTACATGCGTACTTTACTAATTCGCTACATTCATAGATTCTTTCAGCCCGTAATACACAAAAAAATATCTAATAAAGGATTTATTATATATGCCACTTATTAGATATTTTTTGTGTATTACAGGCTGATATTTTGCGAGTCACGTATATATTTTGCCGAGCCTTTAGGCCTCTAGACGTCACACAGGGCCGAATATGCAATATTACCATCCCATATCAGCCCTAAAATGATACCTTATTTGGTAAATTAAGTCACAATTGTATAAACACTGAATGCCAATTAATTCCCATGTCAGTGAACTCGAGACCATATTCTATTACTTGTACTAATATGAACGTATAAGGAATGCATATCAAATTTTCTTTTTAGCTCGACCAAAGACCGCCTGTGCTCTACCTGCAGATGGACAACTGTTGGAGAGAGAACAAAAACAAATTTTTGTTGTCCTTTCTAGCCCTCCTCATTGAAAAAGGAATTTTTGATAAGGTGAGAAATTTATTTGTTACCAGGCTGGCAGCAGAAGGGAGGACTAATTGAGGAGAGGGCCCTTTCTCCTCTCTCCCCTTTCCTGTTGTCCCCAGTCGCCTAGCTAAATTGGGCAGGTTACGCAGGCTAATCGATGCCTTGCAAGTTAATTATCAGCCAAGATGGACGTGGGAAATTCCTGCCAAAACTTCAAGTTATTTCTTAAACAAAATTATGATTTCCCTATTAGATTGCTATTCGTATATGAAATGTTTGAAATGAAATTTCATTGATGAAAATGACAAATTGAATCCCAATGGATTTTTTTCTAGGTCTGCATGGAGTCATATGTTGGAAATCGCAATTACATCTCTCGTCTATATTTTACCTATAAGTGGAGCACTGCGGTTTTTGGATTGTTAAGATAAACGCTTTAGTTTTCATAAATTAAAATCATCTTCAGTTGTCATTAAAATTCAGTTTGTAGAGCGAACGAAAGCGTGGTTACAGCCATCAAATGTTTTTTTAACAGATTTGTTCAAATTCCTGTTGTTGTTTCTCTATGATTCTGTCTCATTCATAAACATCCCTGATGTCGCAACGAAATAGGGCAGTTTGGGAATTAGGAGTATATATTTAGGAGTATATATAATTACGAATAAGTTGTTATTTCACTACCATTGCAATTATGCGTATAACAACATGGAACATTAACTTGTATCAAATCATTCTCAACTGACAGATAAAGGTTCCTTCTTTGTTGTGGGACACACCCACGAAGACATCGACCAAATGTTTTCCTGCATCTCTCGGCGACTAAGGAAAAACAGCGCCAGGACACTTGAAGAACTGACCAGAGAGTTTGGGCTCAGCTACACCCCTACCATCGATTGTTACGTTCTGTCATACGTATATGACGTTAAGAAATGGATGGAGGGGTGTGCTGAGCCATATGTGGCTGGTCACAGCCAACAGCACCAGTTTTAGCTGACGAGGGATCAGAAGGGAAAAACCGTGTGTCACTACAAGAAGTGGTCCACTTGTCCTAAGCGGCTACCGCTACACGGGAGTGCATCCTTCTTGAAGGAATTACTAAGTGGGGGACCGAACATCATTGAACCGATCTTCACCAAGTTAAACTTCGAGAAGATGAAACAAGATCTTCCGAAGTACTGCCTCTTCTTCGACTTCATATCGAATCAGGGTGTCCCCTCCTCCAATAATCCAAAGTGGATGCTTCCACTTTTGGAACCTTGCATCTCAGCAGTGGAAAATCAAGTGCCACCGGTCGTGGCAGACGACGCTCTGATGAAATTACACATGGGTTGATACTAGCTATTACTACGGTATTAGCTGATCCATTTTGTAGGGTAAATAAAGTTATTATTATTATTATTATAAATTAATAGAGTGCGAGAGAAAGGATGTGAAGGTAATACTTGCTTTCTTATTACTGCACTTTTCAACTTTCTGCGAACTTGTACTTTAAACGCCAACCACTGATTTGCATGTTTGCTTTTGTTTATGCAAAGTTAAGGCACATTCAAGGTACACAGGTACATTCAAGGTACAACTAAGAAGTACCTTAAATGTACCTCTATTTTTCCATGTACTGTTAAAGGCACATACCTTTATTGTACCTGAATCAATATTGGTATCTTATGGGTATACCTTGGGTACTTTTGAGGTATACTCTTGAGTAACTAATTTTGCTAAGGGTTCTTCCTTGCAATCAATTCAAAGACGTATTCAGAGGTACCTTAACAGCAAGAATTCTGCTTTGAATTTGTTTACAGACCGGGATTTAATCAAGTCAAGAGAAGTTCTTTTGGCAAAGAAACGCCATTTAGTTGAAAACCATGCCATAGGTAATCGCCCTCAAGCCGCAAGAATGATGACCGTAGCTGAAGAGGACTTGCTGTGGCCAGTTTGGAGACCACAACCCCGACACACTTCAGAGAACCATTTGGTGGGTTTTGTCCCATTTCGGATTCAGAGCACGAGATGAGTCCAGAAAGTTAAAATAGGGGTGATGTAGGCCTCGATAAATATCCAAAAACTGGAAGTGAAATCCTTGTTTGGAGAGTTTAGCGCAGGTCCAAAACAAGACATGGAGATGGCCACCAAAGAGCTTTCAATCCAACAGCTCACTCAACAAATAACCAGCGGTGTCCAGTAAAGTTGTACAAAGCCTTTGCAAGTCATCGACCTGAAGTCATAAAAAAACACTCTCCATTCTTTTTGGCGGTGAACAAAAGGAGAAAACCTGGTTCAGAGATATGGTATTCAAACAGCCCTTTAGTAAACATCCACTTGCCATCAAAGAAAATACACCACTTGAGTCTCCAACGATGTGTCCTTACTTCTCACTGGAAAATCTGAACCTTTTCCATATTATGTAAATAATATGTAAACAGTTTGTCAATTGCTTGTAAAAATAAAGTTACAAAACCGAGGTACATTTACAAACTATGTAAATCCCTAATTGTCTTTGTACATTTTTTTTTTAATTTTCCTTTTTATCATTTGTAAATTCTGCCACCTGTTTGAAAACTGTTTGTAAATCTTGTAAAAACTGTTTGTAAACTGTTGTAAACTATTTCCATTGGCAAATTTTTGGTGAGTGCTGCTCAAGCCGTCGGTTTGCCAGGCAATATCAGTAACCACTCCGTGAGAAAAACATGCATTTCACTCTTAATGGACGGTGGTTTTCCTGACAATTATGTTGCTCAGCTGAGCGGCCACAAGAACCTGAAGAGCTTGGATTCCTACAAGTCTGCATCTGCTTCACACCAACGCAAAATGTCAATGGCTCTTAGTCGATCGTCAACTGGCCAGATTGACAACACAAAGCCCCATAGCGCTCAAGAAGGTGATCTACTCAAGTCTGATTGTTAAGCTGTTTTTTCAAGTGCCACTATTGGTAAATTTGAGGCCTGCACTTTCAACTTCAACCTGATCACCGATTCTGCACAGAATAGCGACGACAAATACAGCAAGGAAGTTAAGCAAAATCGTGTTGATGAGTCTTAAAAAGCCCATTTCTGTCTAGATGTTTGAAGACAGTTAGCCTCATTTTTTGGAAAAACTTTAGCTTCGTTTTGCTTGATAAACTATTTCATGAATCGATTTATATTTATGTAAATTTGTCAAAGCATGAAAAGCATTTCCATGTTTGGGAATAAATGACTTAAATTTTTTCAAACGTGAATAAACAAATGTCTTGTGTTTTAAAATGTTTTCGCTTGTTATCTTATAGGAAAAAATGTTATTTATCGGCTTTAAGGTCAGTCAGTACAGGTAAAAACTGTGCCCTAGGTCTTGAAAGTGCTGACCATAGCTCGATGCCTTTTGAACAAGCAAAGTAGCAAAGCTCACGGAAGAGTTTTTAAAGAAATATTTTTAAGTGTTACCAAACAGCACAATAACTTTAAGAACAGTGAAAACATCACCGTCAATTTCTCAGATGCCAAAGCGCAAGGGCCAGAAGAACCACTGGGAGCCGAGATGGCAAGCAAGGTTTTACGTGGATGCAAGGTAACAGCTTTTACAAGAGTATGTGATATATGCAGTACATAATTCCGCAAATTGTTAGCATAACTTTAATTGCCATTGAACACCGACACTGCACATCCATTGCATAACGATAACAAGAACTTAATTAAGAGAAATAAACCCAAGCGAATGTTTTCTTAGGGATTATTACAGGTACATTGGTCCCATTCTTTTCAAAGAGTTAGCCACCGTGTATGTAAAAGCCAAGGAAGAAATCGCCATATTTCTACACCTTGATTCTAAAATAGGATCTTAGGAAACAAAAGATGATGTCTTGCTGTGCTTCTGAGTTTTGGCTGGTCAAGAGAAATTGTCTACTGTTGCACATTTATCACCAACACCAAATTAAAAAAAGTTGATGTCCCACATCAACAATGCACATTTGAAAAAGGCAAAGCTCTGGAAAGATTGGTGGACAAGAGAGAGACATTTGCAATCCTCGGCAAATGCGGTATATTAAAAACAAAATATTTTTATTTAAGCAGTTTAGGAATATTCACAGCCACATTTACATTAATGAACAAAGAGCAGTGGGAGGCATGCACATCCACGACTAACCCTATAGAAACACAGAGTCAATACAAAAAGATGGTAGACAGAAACGCCTCAGTGAAATCCTGTACAATCTGTATAGGACTGACAAGGTAAAAGGTCGCCAAAACAATGTAACATCATATAAAACAGTAAGAAACACTGATAAAACTGAACTGCTCTTTCTTCATTCAAAAACAACCACTCTGACATCCACACCAACCATTCAATTTGCTAATGACATTCTTAAACCTTCTGCCAAGGCAAGAAACATTGGAGTAATTTTTGATTCCACAATGTCTATGGTCCCTCAAGTCAACAGTGTAAAAATGCCTTCTATCACCTCGGGAATATTGCTAAAATCAGAAAATACCAAAAACAATGGAATCTTAAATTTATGCCTTTGTAACTTCCAAGATTGATAATTGCAACAGTCTTCTCTTTGGCCTTCCCAAATGTTTGATCTCAAAAATACAATCAGTACAAAACGCTACCGCTCGAATAATTACTTTATCACGTAAATCTGATCATATCACTCCGATCCTGATTGACTTCCACTGGCTACCTGTATCTGAACGCATAAAATTCAAGAATTTCATGTTTACAATCAAAGCAATTCACCACATGGCTCCATCCCACATTTCTGACATGATTTCACTATACAAACCATCAACATATCTCCGCTCTTCCTGTGACATTTTACTTAATCACCACAGCCACAATATGAAAACCTAGGGTTATCGTTTTTTTTCTGCCTGTGCACCTGAACTATGGAACTCTCTTTCATCCTCCTTGAGAAATGAAACTGATCTGGACTCAAAATAATGTTAATCGAAAAGAAAACAAATACAAAAATACTATCGAAAAATTACGTAATCACTATAAATCTGTGAAATTTGTTAACCTTTCCATAAGTGCACTTGGAGTCTTTTCAAATGAATGTTCATCGTTCTTAGACATGTTTTAACATGTTTTAAAAAAAGTTTAAAAATAGACAAAAAACATCAAATGTATATAGTTAAAAAAATAATTAGCATTGCTATTAGATCTACTTATTTCATATTTTGTATAAGAAACAAGAATTGGGATAATCCCGACCTGATGAAATTTTTAACTTGTTATATAAATATAATAAGTAGCTTTAAAGATATTATATATATATATATATATATATGTATTTTTAGTAGTATTGTCAGTTCTGGTAGCCAGTTGTAAATTACCTGTTAAGTGAGATTTACAATTGTATTTTATGAGATAAAACATATGAATAAAGTTTTCATTATTATTATTATTATTATTATTATTATTAAAGAACGTAAATATCACGAGACTGTCATCGACCACAAGAGTCAGTTTCAGCAGGTTAAATTTGTAAACCTTTCCATCAGTACTTTGGGTGCATTCTCCCATCAATCGTCTGATTTTATCGAAATGCTAAAAGAAATTGTCCTAGAGGACAAGAAACAAAACTATATCGTGAGAAAAATTATCAACACTATAACACGATGGTCGGTTGCTAGGGCTTTTCCTCCAGGAAGCCTCAAAACTGAGAGTTTTAGGCCTTAGACAAAAGTAGAATGCATCAAATGTGACAAAACGTGGTGGGGAAGTAGGTTGATAAATTTCCTGTTAATTGATGGCAATTACATCTCATTAGACCGCTATTGTGACGTCATTAATGATGTCCAAATTTGGCATCAGAAAAAAAATTCAGGAAAGAAATAGTAAAAAACCCATATTAGTTTTTTCTGTAGAATTCTATGATTTCTGGTGAAAACCCCATCTCAATCAGATTAAAGGGTGCGAAGTTACAGCTAATGAAAGAAATTCAAATTTCCCGCCCAAATGACCATATATGGTCAAAACTTAGGGGTATTTTAACGCCAGAACAATAAATGTATTGGCACAGCGGCAAACACAAAGTTGCATAAAATCAAAATTGTAGTTTTTTCAATTTGGGATGTGTGGTGTTATGACGCGTTTTTGTCATGAGATACATCATTATGACGTCAATATGACGTTTTTGTGACGAAAATGCGTCATAACACCACACATCCCAAATTGAAAAAACTACAATTTTGATTTTATGCAACTTTGTGTTTGCCGTTTAAATAGCCTTAATTTTGACCATATATGGTCATTTGGCGGGAAATTTGAATTTCTTTCATTAGCTGTAACTTCGCACCCTTTAATCTGATTGAGATGGGGTTTTCACTATAAATGGTCTTGTTGAGTAGCAAAAATGTCTGTAAACCTTTGAACATTGCTTAATAAGTTTTTGATGTTGTCACTAAAAATATGTATCATTTATGACGTCATAATTTAAAAAAACTTCCAAAATACCTTTACAATTGTAGAAAAATTAAGGATCTTCTTTCTAATGAACATGTTCTAATATTTTGCTTCATTTAGAAAATAAATTACTCCTCTGTGAGCCAAAAATTAAATTTGAGAACCTTGGGGGAGGAAAAGCCCTAGCAACCGACCATCGTGTAATCAGATCAACTTATTACCTTTTCTGCTGTCTAAACAAAGAATGGAATAACCCAGACTTATTGAAATTTCGATATTTTTTAAATCATTATTATTTGTTTGTTTACATTTATAAATGCATGTATCACTCGAGTAGTCAATTGCAAATTGCCTTTTATAAGTAGAGAGATTTGTATTTGTTGTATAAATATAAAATAAAGTTTCCATTATATAGAAATAAAAGTTTATCAAGAGAAAAGGCATGAATCAAAAAGAAAGTGGCGATGAAGAAGCCACACAAAATGACATTTTATTTTTAGTTTAGTTTATTACATTTTTTGCTTTAGTCCTCTTGTTAATTTTAATTTTAAGGCCTTTGTTATTGCACCTTCCCCCCCCCCCCCCCCTATGGAAAGTCATTAAAATGTTGTGGAACAGTGTTCATGTCGGCATAGTGAATATGGCCATGGCCATTGCTTGACAATTACCACAACCCTCTCAGGCTCAAAACGTGTAACTCATTTCTAGCTATGGCTGTCAATTGAAGACAATTTTCCAGTCTCATTAACATTTGTCTTTTCCACTTGATTTGTTTTTCTTGCCCTAGGACTCTCTCATTTTTTCAGCCGCTACCAGAAGGCTGAAAAATGGATGGTGAATTTGGACACGAATTTAAAACCTTATATGACAGTATGCTCAAAGCAAGCACTGTAGAGAGCTGTGGTACAGCCAAAGCGTCTATGGAGGATTTCATTAAAGAAAGGCCAGAGAGATACTTTTTGTCATCTTGGATCGAATGGTGGGGCAAATCGAAAATGTGCTTTTTCCTCACAAAATGCACCAAAAATGAATCAAGCAAAAGTAGTACACGCAGGATCACAAAGACCGTGGAAATTTATCACTTCTGGATGCTGCTCAAGCAGATACCAGAGACAGTAGAGAGTTTAAGATATGACAGCTAAAGTAAATGGAGAAATTGGGCTCTTCAAATTGTGAATACAGAAATAAAAATGTGGTGGCTGAATGTAAAAAAGAAAGAAGCTACGAAGGAGAAAGGCAGAAAAGGATCTCAAATTTATCACAGGCACCCAAATTTACTATTGCAATACATAGTTTATTTATTCACTTATTTTTTTACAGTGTAACAGGAAGTAAACACTGAAGTTTGCGAGCAACTTTTCTCCTGGTTGTCGAAATTTTCTCATATAACCAAGCACATGAACAGATATCGTTTTATGTTCTTGATACTTTATATACTTGATAAAAATAATGAGTGGTTATTCTAGATGTAGTTCCGGTAACACAAGACCGCAGGGGGCAGTAGCAATCCTGCAGTTTCGACCAATCACATTGAAGCTTTCTGGTGATGTCATATGGGAATCAGTTTCTGGTTATCGAGGCGGTTGTTCAACTACTACGAGATAAATTATGGCATCTGCAACGACAAAGACTGTTTCTAAACATTATAAGGGAAAAAGTCCTAATGTAGAGAGGTTTGTTGCTAGTGGCGGTAGCAGTCTGGACGTTACAGAGCTAGTTTCGCCGAATTTGGCGGCAGGCGCAAAACTTGCAGCCAAAAACCAATCGCAAGGTCTTGACGAGAAGACTGCTCCTACTTACAAACTGAGACTCATGAGTCTCGAAAAGTTTGCTAAAGAAAATGGTGATGATGCTATACTTTTTGGACCAGGACAAAGGCCATTTCTAACCGTCACCATTCAAACGTTTCTACGTAAGTTGCTGTTGCCAATTTTAGCTTGAATATAAACGTAAAACTCACTGCTTTGATCTCTATAAAAATGTGATATGTTTATAGACTCCTGCAAAATTTCTAATAGAAAGAGACTAGAAACTTCATCATTTGAAAACGAAGAAAGTATAAAAATAATACTAGGATATAGTAGGGATTTTATCGTTTTCAAAAGATAATGCAAGTGTTTTTATCTGTAGGAAAGTTTTGGTAGGAGTCGTAAACTTATTAAGCTTAGCTTATAAAGAGGATGAATTCTGTCCTGTGAACCGGCTGTCCTAATACATATATTCATATAACATTGACACAATTACTGTAATACACATACAGGCATGGTAAAAACTTTTAGTTTAAGATTTATGCCTCTTTGAGCTTAATATATCAGTGCACCAGTTGTCCACCATCTTGGACTATATATGTCCATACAAAAACAGCTAGTGGCAAAATAATCTTAGTCAATTTGGTACTTTCTGAAACCATATCAGAATTGCTAGTTTTAGGCCAATTTTCTCTTGAGTCTCAAAATATATATTCTCTGGTTGACCCAAGTGTAAGATTTGTAGCAGATTGGTATAAAGCTGGTAAGTTCTCAGCACAATCTTGACCACTGATAACACGTGGCCAGAAGCTTTCATTATCAAAATTTTGCTCATAATTAACTGTTCATGAAGTAAAGTCCCTTATACAAATCACTGGGACGATGAATGTAGGTTTTGCATGCTGCATTGAGAACTTTTAAATTCAGCAATCGACTGATACTAGAAACTGGCCAACTGCCTTACTTGCTTATTATGTCCAATGTCTACAAAAACTATTCATTCAAACTGAGATTACTCAGCAAAACTATATAATTGCATGCTCATTCATCCTTATTATTCAAATGAATCAAAGAAATTAAATTTGTCAGAATTCCCTTGAGTATGGTGCACTGAACACTATATATAATTGAAAAGCAGCCTGAAATTTTGGAAGCCAAGTATCAACTACATTATTTTATGTGTATTTTCTTAGTGATCATGGTATTACAAACTACCACCATGGCTTCTTCAAGATATGATATTAGTGATTTTAAAAACGTCCCCTCAGCCTAGGGAGGTTTAATAAAAATCCTATGGCCTTGGGGCTTTTGTTTTCACCAATCAATTAGTTGTGGATGTTATGGTATGACTTGTGCAAGTTGTCAAGAAATTAATGAAAGGCAATATCAGACTAGCCTGTGTCACATCTGGACTTTTCCTCCGTTAAGTCCATCTGCGAAATAACGAACAAAACCGTGTTCTGAGACCCCCAGCAAATACCTCGATTATATACAACAGACGCTAATTGGCTGGCACTATTTTAAATTCTAACGAAACTCGTGATGTTTCATTGGCATGATCAGGAAGTGGCAATTGTGGATTTTTGTCTAGTCTTGCTGCAATGTCTTTTATCACTGTTAATATCTCCCCTTCTGATGACAGATTAGTAACTGCTAATGGCTGACGGGAAGACAAGTGAGATGTTGAGGTCGGAAAAGAGGAATGGATAGCTTTACTGATTTCCTCAGCATTTTCAAATATTCCAACAACAGTTGGTTGGCCTTCTTCTGAATTGTGCTTGGCAACTTCTGGAATTGATATCTGTGTCAGGAACGTTGCTAATTCAGATTCCTGTGGCAAAAAAAAAAAAAAAATGAAAGAGTTACTTATGGCAAGCCCCAAGGGGCAGCATTGTAAAAGGATTGGGTAAACTCTTTTTAAATGTTCAAAAATACCCCTAATAGATACTGGAAGACTATTTTTAACCTTATAGTGATACCAGTTATCAAAACAAGCTAATGAACTCTTTTATTATGAAAATAAAATTGGATACTTAACATGCTTTTGTTATGGCAAATTGATAATAAAGATAATATGTGATGGGCTTGTTTGATACCCTAAAAGAGACCAGGAAATGCTAAAACTCTAAACTTAAATTCTAACACCCTAGAACACTACCAAATCATTGATTTTTACCTTGAGAGATACAACGAGCATACCCAATCCTTTTACAATGGAGTCCCTCCCCAGATGGCAAGCATGTTTACCTATTTTTGACACTGTCAATACACCATTATCTCACTGATCAACTGAGATGGTTTTTAAGGCTATTTTTATGATAAAGTGGGTCATGGCAACAGAAGGTTGAGGAGGGGCAACGATGAAGCATAGTTCACTGGTTCTCAAAGCTTTGCAGATGATGCTCAATTTACCTGTTTCATCTCCACTGCTGACATAATCTTCATAGTCATCATCAGTTGAATACTATAATCAAAAATCAAATAAGTATAATAATTAAACCAATGCAATTGATGATATTTAAACTGGGAGCAGAGGCAGTTTTCCTCATGCTCTTAAGAGACAAGGGAAATTACTTCTATGGACTGCAGGAGATGGATAGCGTTTATGCCATCTTACATTGTTAATTGGAGATACTGTTTACTGGCAATAGCTAGACAAAAATATTAAAGATTTTATATTTTCCTATGTCAGGGTACATATAGTCAATGATCCACTGGCAGGCACTTATATAAGTGTACACTTCTGGATGCACATTTTTCAATTTGCTTTTAGTCTCAGTCAAACACTTTATTTATATGCACTCTTGTAATTGGACATTCTAATAGGAGGTGGACATGGGTCAATACATTTGGATTTCTACTGTTCTGTTATGAATATTGAAAAGTGGTGTCCTTGGGGACCCAAAGTGCCATAGGAGAGAGGGACAGGGGGGGTTAGAGCAAGGGATAAAGAAAGGGGGAAAAGTCTGAATTCCTAGTTTTTGACTACCCCAAAAGAAGTGGTTAGTTACCTCTTCATTTTCAGTCTCATTAGATGAATTTTTGGGTGGCTTGCTTCTATCCTCAGAGATGAAAACAGCCTGGAAAAGTAAATGAGATGATCGCTAGTAACTCTGTGTAAAATGCACATGGTTTAATTGAACTTACCTACAACAAGCTGTAGCTGTAGCAGTTACCTACAAGATAACCTTTATTTAACAGTCCAGTTACCAAAAACTAACAAAACATTCTAATTGTACTGTTTAGACAAGTCTCAAGCTGGCTAGTGATGGAGGAAAACTTGAGAACCCGGGCAAAAGAGACAAAAATCGAAGGAAGAAACCGATATCAAAGGTGTCAGATCAGAGTTCTATAGTTGAAACACTTTCTGTCATATTATAAAGCTTAAGTTCTTATATCCTATAAAATTACACTAATTACCGCAACATTTGAATAATAATAATAATAATAATAATACTAATACACTTATTACGCGCTTATCCATTTCTGCTCTAAGCGCAAAATAATAAAATAAAAATAATAAAAAAGTAAATAAAATAAAAAATAACTATGTGAATTATATTAATTAAGTTCCAAGTTAAATGCAGACTTGAAGAACTTGGTTCTGGATTTTCCATTGACATTTTCGTAAGACAAGCTCAAAGTCCATGTAACTCCAAACAACTAGTCGTCCAGAGTAAACTAAACATCAAGTGTCGGAAGGTAACTTAATATGGCTGTTAATATGGCGGACATCAATCAAACTTCCGGTGGCCAGTCAAGGATGGTGTTAGTCTTTTGTTTTTGAGCCGAACAATCTGAGAATCGGATGACTCCTTTGAAGTTATTTCATTGTGTTTTACTCGATTAGATTAGACTTTTCTTGTCATGTAGAGTTAAGCTTATTAATCTGGCAAATGAGTCCGTTGCTTTCAGCGAAATATTTCTCCAAAAATTTGTCTGGAACAAAACCCAATGGCGCTTACCTACTTCTAGTAACAGTAATTTCTTTTCATTAAGAAAATAATGACAGCATCTTTTAAAAAGCAGCCTCATTTTCTCCCGAAAGCAGTCGAACTCCCGTCCAAACTCACTGGTTTGCCTGTCTTTGAAACTCCCAATGCAACCAGGCCTGTGAGACCCTGTAGCAATCTGACGTCACATGTAGGAATAGTACGATTGCTACCGCCATATAAGGAGACCGGAAAAGAGTAATAAAATCTTTTCGATCTCAAGGTACGTCCGATAATATTGATTATTGAGCATGAGTTAATATTTTAGATTGCATGGACGAGTCAAGAGGTTGGACTTCAGTAAAGAAACCAACTTTACAATTGTAAATGAAAAGGATCTCCAAAATGAGCTGGCAAACCTTGTTGATAATACCAAAGTAAGTTTCAATTTAAAGGAAATGTTGGGAATGCCTTTGACCTTAACAGATTAACAGGAGATTATGTATAATTTCATGTATTTCAAAAATGGCCTGCTCCCAACATATGTGGCTTCATAGCTCAGTGGCAGAGCATTGCACCAGTATCGCAAAGGCCATGGGTTCGAATCCCGTTGAAGCCCCGAATTTTTTTCGGGCTTTTCTAAAGCCATTGCTTAAATTGCTTACATATCCGTGATGATCTTTCAATATTTCTAGTTCCATTACTGCGGATCAATCCATATACATATACAATTTGATGTATGTCAGCATAGCAAATTTATATATCTGTGTATAAGTGCACAATTATTATAAAAGGGAACTTTGAAATAGAATTCAAAATAAAGATAACGCTTAGGATTCGACATTTCAAAGTCATGACTTCATTTTCAAGAATTTATTTTGATGAGACGGTGACAACTTAATAGAAATTCAAATTTGTGTTGATCAGTCTGTTTGATAAGTTTCTTATTCTTAAACTGTTTATTAAATAAAAGGCCTATAACAAAATGATAATTAATAAAAATTTCTTTATATGTTAAAGAGCAGTCTCTACTTATGTCTGAACATTTTGTTGGCTTCCTTGTAGCCTATTGTCAAAATCCCAATCGAGACTTTAATCTGGTAATTAAGTTTCCAAAAGTGGGTGTAGTCTGAGGGATCGAGGGATCACAAATATAAACATCTCACAGTCTTTAGCAGTTCTTTTAAGCGTGTACGTGCATATTGATCTGGCTTCTTTGATCTGACGAGTACACAATATATTCAACTATATGAATATTGCTATATTGCTATAAATATCATGGAGTACCTCTTCACCTATGTTACAGATAGAAAGTGAAAATATTATGTGAAAAATTACAACTATCTTTCGATGTCCAAGACATAATTCCCTCGCTACAAACTGTGAAGGATGTCTTCAGTTTGCCATGAAGAGAACTTTCAGCAGTATCAAGAAAGCAAGGAGTACATCTGAAAGGGAGACTTAAGGGTTATGGCCATGTGTGAAAACCTTTGAATAAATGCCTCTGGAAATGTTGAAAACAAGGAAAATGATGGCTGGATTGAAGATGCTCATTAACAGGCACGAACTGATGAAGGCTGGACAAAAGACATACGAAAAATGTCAAACATCAAACCAAGAACACTAACTTTGAAGTTTTTGGCAAAGACAAACTTTGTTACAAAACTCTGAGAAGTTATCGTCTTTGCAAAGAAGACCATTTCCATTCCCTGATGTATCATGAAATCAATGAAATTGACTACCATAGACAGTTACATTTATGAATATTTAAGAAATATAATTATTTATCAAGCACTATTAGCTAATCTTGTATATACATGCACAGGCCAGGACAGTTAGAATAGCATTACAAAAGATCAGGTGTAGCGTGAACTGCATATAGGTTCATTATGTATACAATTAAAGCTAACAGAAGTCATACAAAGCAGCTTTATTCAAATATAACAAAAAGGTCTAAAATTCATACTCTTGATTCTGCCCTGAACTTTCTCTTGTTTGGCATTGATGAATGATGTTCATTGTTTTTCCTTGAAAACAAACACTCACAAATGGAATGCATGGATGCATGCCAAAAAGTTTAAATAACCTTGGTGTTGAATTGATTACTATGTAATTACCGACAAAATAGTTCATAGCTATTCACATGTAATAATATGTATTTACAGAAATACAGTTGAGCACAAAAGCAGCCTGTTCCACTTCCACAAAAAGAAAGGGTCGTCAAATTCAAGTGTAGGGAAAAAAATCTACCAACAAGCCAAACAAAATTGATTACTCCCACTCAGAAGGTATATGTTTCTGTGGAATTACATAATGCGTATATACAGACCATAATGTTGATGATTTATATATTATCACAAAACATTTAGCAAGCATCCTCCCTACCACCAACTGCAATGAATGTCAGCAAGACATCCACCAGTACTAGCAGCAGTATTAGTTATAAAGCATCGGTTGCAGGTACACGACTTAATATTATTTTTTGACTACGCTTTCACTCAAAAGGTAATCATAGAAATTCAAAGCAGCTGGTATGCACAGAACTGCCAATTTAGCTACATAGCAATGTTGTTAATTGTTATTTCTACTTCAGTAGCCAGAATACGAGGCTGAAAAGCAACCAAAAAAGCACCCTCAGGTTGTCCCAACCCAATCTGTGTGGGGCACAGGCAAGAGCTTGCAAGCCTCAAAGAAAAACATGGGGCTCTTGAAGCCAAATACAAAACACTTGAAATGGCAAGAGGTAATACACAAGCATCATTGTGATCTATAGATCAATTTCACATGACGTCATACGACTTATCGGGCACCATATTGGTGTACCTCTCATCTTACATAATCACATGTAAATCTATGTAAAGTCACGCCAAAACTGTCAGTTCAGTAAATACTTTTATGGATTCCAGCGAAAATATAGCGAATGGTCCTCGGGATAGCTTAGCCTCTATACCACTGTCTGATTATGCTACAAAACTTGAGGCGTCCGTTAAAAGGAGATATTTGAAAAAGATCAAGTGCATTGGAATTGACCCCGTACAATCTAGTACAAGGAAAGAACTTCGACCTGGACTGTCTTCCACCAGTGGAATTAGTGGATATTCTGTCCTATTTAGTACTAGAAACCAGCTACTATACAAAAGAACAATTCAAAAAGTCTTGCTGCATTTAATCAGTTGGTGAGTGGTTTTATAACTAGCATGCAAGGCCATCAAATATCAAGCAAGTTTGTTGTGTTAGCTAAAGTTCGATACTCGCAGCGAATGAACGATACACTGATTACTGTTTGGATCATCACTGAAGACAGCGGTGTGATTCATGGCGCTCATTATCTTGAGTCATGGACTAAGATCAATGGAAAACTAGCCTGTACACAAATGAAATGTCAGTGGATCCTGCCCTCGTTTGTAAAAGATGTTGAGTATGCGAGGGTTCAAGACATATACTTTAAATCAGCTACAAAACTTAAGTCTGAACTAGAGGATAAAATGGACAATCTCTCTGCTTCGGGATGCGAACAGAATGTAAACATTTCTCCAAAAGTAAAGAAAACAATTTCCGCTCCAACTGAAACGGAAATGGATGCTTTTTTTAATGAGCTAAGTCAATGCAAAACAAAGCCTGTAGTGTTGAGTATTGTCCCACCATATGCTGACAGCTACATTTTCCCAAGTCGTAGGATACCTACTATTTCTAATCTTTTTAATGCAAAATATTTAAATCTCTCATGTCCCGAGTTAATACATAAATGTATGTGCATTGAAATTGACATGCTAACCAAAGAACAGATCAACCAAATCAAAAGAGATACAGTGGAGCAAGCAAAGAGACACAACTTCTTTAAACACAGAGCAGGAAGGATTGGTGCATCCCAGAGCAAAGCTGCTTGCCATACAAACCCTGCCCTACCTTCCCAGTCCTCACTTCAAGCCATTTGCTATCCAGAGCTCGCCCGTTTCTCAACAAAAGCTACAGAACATAGTTGCAAGCACGAAGTTCTAGCTATACGTACATATGAGGAATTCATGAAAACAAAACATGCAACCTTAAAGTCAAACAGTGTGGTATTATTGTAAAGATATGCCATGGCTTCATGCTACCCCTGATTTTCTTTGCGAGTGCGACTGTTGTGGTGAGGGCTGCGGGGAAGTCAAATGTCCCTTTTGTATAGATGACTGCGATTTTGAAAGCTACATTGCAAAAAGCAATGCTTGTCTTAAAAAGGATAGCCAGGGTCGCTATTTCCTACCTAGTGACCACCAATACTATTACCAGGTACAACAACAACTATTCACTACAAGGCGACCTTACTGTGACTTTGTAGTTTGTGCTGTTGGTTCAAATCAAGTGACACTGGTGAAACAACACATCTTACCTGATAAGGCCTACTGGGAATCTGTCATTCCTAAACTGGAGAAATTTTGGAGGTTCTAGGAAGATGGTCAACTAGAAGATGTAATGTTGTCAAGGCTGCTGATAATACATCAAAGAGTGCAGTATGCTACTACAGATCAATAAAGAATGCACGTACTGTTAAATGTTGTAACTCAGTGTCCCATAAGGGAATTTCACCTGTCTTGTTTGGGGATAGACAATACACCCAAAACTTGATACTGCCCTAACTGCAGAACTCTGCCCAAATGTAAGGCTGCTCAAAGAAAAAAGGACACTTTGAACAGAGCGATGAAACTAGATGCCATCTGTACTTGCAATGGCAAAGCTGCTTCAACCGACAAGATTTTAGAGTGTAAAAGTTGCACATGTAAAAATGGAACATTTTTTTCATCTAACTTGCCTTAATTATAAACGCATGCCAAGCAACAGCACCTCATGGGTATGTTCTTCTTGATTGTTATTAAATGTACAAAAGTCTAAATCACAGAGCTCCCCTGTTCAAGCAGGTGCTACCACCCAGCCTACTGTCTATCAGCCAAGTGCCTCCAACCATGCAACTGTCCATCAGCAGATTCCTACCACCCAGCCTACTGTCCGTCAGCCAAGTTCCACCAACCATGCAACTGTCAATCAGCTGATTCCTACTACCCAGCCTACTGTCAATCAGCCGATTCCTAACACTGAAAACAACTGTTTGCTTGGTGCGGGAAACTGGTGACAAGATGGCTTGCCTCCCTGAAGCATTTAAGATGTGTCAAAGAAGGATGTATATATAATTGCAAATTTTTCAATAAACTCATTTTATATAGAATATGACAAATTTAGCAATAAAGTTTGTGTATATAATATGTATTTAATACAAACAAAAATTTAATTTTTTTCATATTACAAACGAAAATTTCCGCCGTTAATAAACGGCTAAATTTTTTGTTATTTGAAACGAAAATTTTCGCCATTAATAAACAGCTAATTTTTTCGTAATACATAATTTTTGCCATTAATAAACGGCTAAAATTTTTTGTTATTTGAAACGAAAAATTTTTGCCATTAATAAACGGCTAAGTTTTTTCTTTTTTCGAAATGAAAATTTTCGCCGTCAATTTTCAAAAATACCCCTAAAAGATACCGGAAGTCTTTTTAAAAGGGTGTGGCCGGACAATTTTTTACCCCTAAGAGATACCAGCGATAACAAGCAAGTGAACATTATTATTACGAACATAAAATTGAACGGTCGACACGCTTTTGTTGGTCCTTAATTTCTTCCATTCAGAGAACAAGATAATAAGTGATGGGCTCTTGATGCCCTAAGAGAGACCACAGAGGAGGAATGCACACCTTCCCGAGATGCATTGCAAAATGAAGTATATTATCAATTTTTTTGCACATTCATCATTGTGTTGAAGTCACCGAAGTGAGAGCATCGATGGCGATGTAGGAAATTTAGCTAGTTCTTTCAAATTTGTCGTCTATTGCTTGTGAAAAAAGAAACTCACTTATGGTGTAGCTTGAAGTACCAATTCTTTGTCATAAAAATAATTAATGTTAAGATAAATACGCCGGATGATTGAATTGCATGGTCCAAGTTCGTGAGCAGTTAATTCTCGAAATATGTGATACAACATGTAAAATAAAGTTAAACTTGTAAAACTAAATCTTTAATTAATTTTGGATTGCTAGCCATTAATTCAAGAACAAACTTCTATGAAACTTTAGAGTGAGAATATAAATAACACCGAAGCAAGGATCGGATAACGCCAAAGATCACGGGCTGAAATTAGTTTATTTCCTCAGCGTTATAGTCGTTATGCTCTAAGAACATGTCATATTTTTATCATTATACCTTTCATATGATGCCTGAATTACTCTCACAATCCAAAGCTAAGAGCAAAGTGTTATTTTACTATGATGCATATTGACACGATTTTAAACCCAGACACTGAGCCAGTGGTTTATCAGCAACGACTACACGCTGCTTGTGTTTGACATCAAAACATCCCGCATAAATTCCAAAATTTCGAATTGAAATCCTGGGTCACTAAGGGTCACTTTGAGACCACAAAAAAGGGGAAGGATCACTCTATAAGACACTATAATCAGAATCAGTTTATATTGTTTCGTTTTAAAGGAAGAAATTTGTAATAGTTTGAATGCTCTTTTACCACTTCTTCTTATTCGTAAAGGAATTCACTTCTGCATCTCAATACAGCGACCAAAAATTAGCTCCGTTTCAACCATAAATTTTGTACAAATCCCTTACAAATCCACGTTTCAAAGGCGCAATGTATCTTGGGAAGGTGTGCGCTCCTCCTCTGGAGAGACCAGGAAATGCTAAAACTTTAATTTTAACAACCTAAAAGATACCAAATCGCTGATTTTTACCTCTAAGAGATACAACGAGCATACCCGATCCTTTTACAATGGAGTTCCCCCTGGTACTTCCATCAAATGTTTTTCTTAAATACTGAACATTTCTGCCGAAATTCCACGTCGAGATTACTTCTTAGTAAGTGTGAATAAAAAATTCCGCGAATAATTTCGGCCAATAATGTAAATGATATATTTGCCTAAACCACCCACTCCTCCCCTCCTCTCTCAACTATCGATGATTGCCAATCTTCATTGTGAGTCAATAGGCCCATCAAAATCCAGACAGTTTTTTTTCATTGATGTCTAACTTCTTAGTTCACAGACTTCAGTTCTTACTGTTTTGATACTACTTCATTCAAGTTAGCATATTGCTCAATTTCCTGGCGTGACTTTGTCTGGCCAAGAACAGTGTTATGCAAACGTACCTGGTCAATTTTGCTGTCTAACGTGGAATTGTATATAGTCAATTTCGTTTTATGTCGTAAAACATTTTTGTTCTCTTATGATATTGAATTCATATGTTCAAACCATCTTGGTATTTGACAACTTTCAACTTATGCTGTAGACAGTCTCAAACTACATTTATTATTCTTTTGATGAGTTAACAAGATTTAAAAATATAGCCTGAGTGAATGCTGATCAAATGTCGATAGAACTCTTTTACCGAAAGATATACCTACTGTAGGTGTTGAATTTTTGCTCGTGTGGACGAGAAAAACTCTAAAAAATGACTAAATTTCAAAAACTAAATGCAGTTGTTAAATAAAATTTGATCATTTGGATAGAAAAAAGCTCCATTTTCTGTAGAAGATATGCTGATATGAAAGGAAAATGACTTGCTAAAATGGTGTGTCGATAACCCAAAAGAGTGGTATGTATTTTTTGAATTATAATTGATTTTGTTAACGGATTGCATTCTCGCTAAAATAATTAATCTAGTCTCTGATTTCTTTTTTGGGATATGTCTCAATACTTCCAATGTTCGATATTAATCTTAGTGTAATTGATTGCTGATTGGCAGTTGCTAAGGACAACTCCGCTCCACGTGATTGTCCTAGACCTGGAGTTTAAAATGTGTTAGGGAAGATAGTCATTCTCTTTTCAAAATCATACGTACAGCTTGAACGATCAGAAACGTGGCAAATATTTGTTTAATATAGTTGCTTACAAAATGAAGCTAACTTACGCACAAGCCGTAAAAGGTGTGTCCTACAATATCTATCAAGACGAGGAAGAGGCTTTAAAGATTGCTGTTGGACGATCTTTAGAGGTTAGTATAAATGTATACATTCACTAGACAAATTCTTTTTTTTTTGTATTAAATCAGCATTATTCATCTCCCTTCGATAGGTCCAAGGAAACGTTATACCAAAACGACTTCAAGAGAGAGACCTATTTAGGCCTACAATTGGGTGCAAGGTATGTTGAATTTAAGAATCTTTGTTCAAATGACCTGAAATCTTCGACATTTTGAGATCATTTATATATATTTAACATTTGATAACATTGAAAAAAGTGGAAACATGGAACTATGCAATCGCTTTCCAGTTTCTATTTGATTCATTGCATGTGTGCCTTGGGACTGAATGTTTGAAAAAGAATACCTACAATATGCTAGTTAAAGTTAATTTATGGCAAAGTAAATTCTGTACCTCATACGGAATTCTTGCTGTTATATTTTATGGCGAAGCACATTCTCTTGTATATACAAAATTTTAGCCATTAATTTATGGTGAAGTCAATTCTGTACATTACACAAAATTTTTAGCCGTTAATTTATGGCGAAGTAAATTCTGTACTTTATACGGAATTCTTGCCGGTGATTTGGTCTATTGCAACTGTATGGATATTTGTGGTGAATACAAAAATATTAATGTAAAGATGAAGAACTCTAATAGATTTATAAAAACATCATTAATATTTAATTTAAATTTATTTTATTTTAATCTTATTGCTATTGTTATTTTAATTATATAGTGAATAAATAATCTGTACTTAGCAACATCATTGCATGGAAATGGAGGTAAGGAGAGATGAGAACCTGTCAAGAGGAACAGGTTCAAAAGAAGTTCACTTTGTTTTTGGAGCTGATATTTCGTTTCCAATAAGTGAAAATATTATAATAATGTAAAAAGATATCAAATCTGAATGTGCGTTAGACATATAATACTTGGCTGTTTCTCTTTAGGTAAAAGTGGAAACGATAATGCAAGTAAGAAATTACAAATACAAGAATTGTATTATTTTTATTGTAATATGGTGAAGTAAATTCTGTATTATAAACAATATTTGATTCATTGCATGTGTGCCTCGGGACTGAATGTTTGAAAAAGAATACCTACAATATGCTAGTTAAAGTTAATTTATGGCAAAGTAAATTCTGTACCTCATACGGAATTCTTGCCGTTATATTCTATAAGTAAATTCTCTTATATATACGAAATTTTAGCCGTTAATTTATGCTAAGTCAATTCTGTACATTATACAAAATTTTTAGCTAAGGTGTTGTGGATTTTTATTGCCTCCTGTTGTGAATGCTGAATCATTCATAAAAGGGACCAAACCTTGTAAAGATATACTTCGTGAGTCCTCAGAAAACTTTCAAAAAATGGATAGACAACCACCTGAGCAACTTAACGGTGTTCTACGGCCAAGACACCCTCAAGGGGTTCAAGAGCTTTTCTGTCTAAGAAGAGTTTAAAAATTAAGATGTAAGCGCTAATAATTATTTGACAAACTTTAAAAAATAATGAAGTTTACTAATTTCCGTCTTTTGTGTTGTAGTCATACAACCAGTTCGAAGAAGACAACGACAAAATGACTGATCAACTGGTCTGCAGCTACAACAACTTTCGCATGGGTCGGTGCTGAAAAGGCCGAATGCATATTCCTCAACGACTTCCGCTGGTCATCCAGTCTTATACAGTGGCACGATTTTCTGCTGATGTTAGAAGGGCAACCTGTCCATCTACCCGCACCCAAATCTCATTATGCCAAAGATCTGGTGCTGGAGAATGACACACCCATTTTCGCTACTAGTAAATGACCACTAGTATTCATCAAAAACGGAATGATGGAAGAGAGAGAAACCGACATGATGTCAGTTAGATGGGTAATATTCTACTTTAATGCCCAAATTCCTCGTGAGAGCCAAAGGGAACTTTTACCATGTGGGAAACGTTTTGCCTCATTAGTGTTAGGTTAAAAATGTACCTGGGGGGGGGGGGGGGTATAAGGGGTTGATAAACGTAGGAGGAATGAATATATATAACTTTACCTGGGGGGAGGGGGGGTATAAGGGGTTGATAAATGTAAGAGGAATGAATATATTAAGTTTCATGATATGGGCAGTTTTTTGCACGAAAGCTTGGCGTGTTTCATTTTTCATTTATATTTTTTCTTAAGCATTTTCATTGTGGCCAGATTGAAAACTGACTCCTGTACATTGCATGACATTAGAAATTCGATACACTTATATTGACTGTGCAACGTTGTGCAAAGGCTTCAAGCATTGTTCTTTCAAATGTGGCAGTAATAGTGTTAACTCTTAAATATTACACAACACTTCGGATACAACTTCAAATTCGTATTTTTCTTAGACATGTTTTTGAAATCATTAAGGCTTTCAAATGGCCTCTAGTGGAGTACATTTTTGCGTGATGACAATTCCGGATGACGTCAACGCTTTACGGTTTGCAATCCCATTATAAAAGACATCCGAGTTAGTATATTAACTGTCTGAGTGTAAACCGTGGACGTCATTGTTTTTGCGCAAATTTTGGGTTTTCTGCAGCTTTGTATGTGTTTAAACTTTATAGTTAATTTGTGACTAAGTTGGCTGAACGATGCATTCCGTACAAAGAGAATATTTCAGCGCGATGTACATTTTGAAAGCACTTTGTGCTAGTATTTATACTTTACAGTAGCGTAACATGATACGTATTATGCAGGCCTTGTAACAGCTTGCCCGAAATGTAAAAGTACACTGTATGGAAAAAGTTCTCTATGGGATTGAGATCTGGGCTACGGGCAGGTATTGCAAACATTTTTGCACGTATTGCTTTGAAAGCTCCCTTTGCTTGTGCACAGTTTTGACTAGGATCTCCGTCTTGTACAAATATTCGAGATCAACCTTTCTTACTACAACGAAACGCTTTACCAAAATGAGCGAAAATAAATTGTGTAAAGCTATCGCCATTTAGTTTTTAATAGCTTTCACATAAAACTTCACCTTCGTTGTATGAAATGGCTACAAAGAATTTTACAACTCCACCCCCCGACCCAACATTAGATCTTTTTGCTGTGCAATGCTCCGATAGTCCTTCAGACTGGAGGCTCCATATTAGACCATTGGGTGCTCTTGCGTCTAACGGGTTATATTTATGGTAAAAACTCACAGCATCAAAGAAAAATGCTACTTTCTCAGTCCAGAATTCTGCTCCATAGTTTCTTTTGAAATTTTCCACAAAAGCCATTCTCAGCCTTCAGTCCTTCCTTGTCAATATACCTTTCTTTCGTGCTTGCACATATCGGTATCCAAGTCGATTCACATGTTTCTGCATGGTCCTCACTGAAGCTACATTGCGTGGAATGTTCATCTCCACAAGAAGTCGTTTTGCTGTGAAATTGCCCTCCTCCTGTCGCAGCATGTTGATACAGCGTTTCATCCTACGCTCCTCTCAAACTTGAAACATCCGTCTCCTCTCTACTTTGGTCTTGTTTTTTTGTTTCTTTTCCTTGACGGCCAAAAGACATCTGTATACAGTCGAACGCGACACTCTACATGTTTCTGCGATTTTTTTCTTAGAGACCTTGCCCTGCATGCTCAGAAATTTTACTAATGCTTTAGTTTCTGCAGAGATAATTTTCTGTGCCATAGTTAGGCTAGCGCACACAAATGTGCTACATATGGAATAGCAACAATCATGAATTTTAATTTAGAATATATTCTTAATTTACTTTCGAATTGATGATGGCATGTTCTGTTGCAACATGGGATGTCATTTCGGACGTCGGTTAACATGTCAAACTCGCACTAGGCCTTGTTTTTGTCACCTGCATTCCTTCTCAATCCGCGCCTTTTTACTTTGACACAGCCATGCATGGAGCATGATAAATTACTGTAATGCAGCAGCGCACGTCATCCGACTTTTCTCCCCCTCCCTCCACGTCAATGTTGCTTGGTGATGCTCGCTCTACCCGGGAAATGTTGTGACCCTCAACATTGACATGGGGGGAGGTTGGGTTTTACAGAGATGCAGATAATGAACAAGAAAGTGGTTGTTTAAGGTAGCTCGGTCTAGTTTTTTTCACAGTCAACTAGCGAAGTTTAAACAGCCGTAGCTCCCGCTCCAGAGCATCTTTTGCCAAGATCTTTTCACACTTGTCTAGATATAGAATGAAGTTTTTTTAAAATGTATATTTTATTGAATAGGCCCTTTGCAGCTAGAAGTCACGTGCTTGGATACCACATAGCAATGCCAAACTGGAATGTTTGTAGACACAAAGGTCATGCGAGTCAAGCACGAGTGATTTTAGACAAAAGTTTTCTTAAGCCAGAGAGTTTTTTGAAGTTCCTTATCTTGTAGAGTTGTAAATATGAGACACAAGATTAGTTTTCTCCAGTTTTTGGGACAAAAATGTTTCTTACGAGCCAGATATTACACGGTTTATGTTATGATCGCACTCGCCGATTCGAGACAATATGGCGGCTTCTGAAGGTAAGTGCTGAAAATAAACGCTCGAAACTTAACAATTCTTACCTCTTATATGATCTAAAACTACTCTAGTCACATGCATATAATATCTGAAATTGAGTATGGAAAATATTAACAACTTTGAGCACTGTACAAGCGAATACAACGAGTGTTTTGAACTGAATCCTTCTTCTTTCACTCGTGAATATTTATCTGGATCTTACTATAGGAAACATTCTCATCATTTAGATAATGCCGTTGAGGAAGTCCTACAAAAGAAAGCAAAAACCAGTTTCCACTGTTGTGTACCTCAATGTTATGGAGAGTCAAGATACCACAACGAGCTACAATTCCATCGTATTCCAGGGCGAAAAAAGGACAAAGATTTGAAGAAGAAATGGCTCGTGAAGATACAAAGGGACAAATGCCCACATTTCACGGTACTGCATTAAAATTAACGCTATTTCCAAACCTATTTAAGACTATTTACTAGTAAAACATACTTTTATATATTTCCTAAATTTTGAATTTGATTAGTTTAGATTACCAGTGCGACGAGGGTATGTTCAAGACATTTTGTGAGTGAAGACTACCGTGATCCCGACACAGGTGGGCGAAGATTGCTCAAGAAAGGGGCAATACCGTCCGTGTTTAACTGGTCTCAACAGCCTAAAGTTAGAAGAAAAATTGTGACATGTCGACAGATGAGAATATATTTTCTCTTTGATGAAATAATGAATTATTGAAAGACATATTAACCCTGATCATGTATGCAATACTAATTAGAAACATTGAAACGGACAGTTTTGCTATTATAATACAACTATAATACAACCTTGATACACTAAGTTTCAACATAAATAGTAAAAATCAATTAAGATTTAGTTGCTTTGATTTTTCTAAATTCATTTTCAATTTTGATTGTAGGGAGACCCAGACAGATGAGAGTGAAGATGAAGGACCTGATCATGAACTCCATGGAATCATTGGCAAAGGAAGTGGATGCCATCAGGATTGAATTGGCAGCTACAAAGCAAAATCTTGAAAGAAGTCAGATGGAAACTGCAGTTGCTCGTCAACAAGTCAATGCAATACGAGAACAAGCTGCAGTTGAATTTGAAAATCTACGAAAACAAACAGCAGCACAGCTTGCAATGTACAATTTGGGCTAGAAAGGCTTAGTACTGATAGTGATTTGATTAAGTTTTATATGGGTTTTCCATCTTATGTGCACTTAAAATTATTTTATGACTTTGTAAGACCAACTGCAGAAAATATGACCTGCTATGCTTCTGGTCAAAGAGAGAGCAGGCCCGCAACTAGAAATATGCCATTGATTGATGAAATGTTCATGTTTCTTGTAAGGTTAAAACTAGGATTGTTTGAACAAGATTTGGCAGACCACTTTTTAATGCATATATCTTCAGTTTCTAGAAAGTTAAACACATGGAGTAATTATCTTTATTTTTGTCTTGGTAGCCAGATGATATGGGCTACAAGAGAAGATGTAAATAGGTACATGCCAGAAGGTTTTAAGCGCTTGTACCCTAAAGCAAGGGTCATTCTTGACTGCACTGAAATTTTTGTACAGACTCCAAGTTCTCTTTTACTTCAGTCACAATGTTATTCCAGCTATAAGAGTAATACAACCCTTAAGGGATTAGTAGGTATTACACCATATGGTGCAATTTCATTCGTTTCATCGTTATATTCTGGTTGTATTTCAGACAAAGAAATAACTAGGGCTAGTGGTATTTTAGATTTACTAGAGCCAGGGGACTCTGTCATGGCCGACAAAGACTTTGACATAGAGGATCTATTAAGGGCTAAAGGTGTTCTTTTAAATATCCCTCCTTTTCTAGAGGGCAATGATCAATTTACCATACAAGATGCTTTGCAAACGAAAGCCATTGCAAGTCTTAGGATACATGTAGAAAGGGCCATAAGAAGAATCAAAGAGTATCATTTCTTTGACTGTGACGTCCCATTATCAACTCTTGGTTCAATCACTCAAATGTATACAGTAGCATGCCTTCTGACCAATTTCCAAGGCCCTTTCATTTTAAGAGAATCATAGAAAAGGACCTGTTAAATTGCAACTTTGATATGTAGTTCATCACAAGTTATACATACAGCAAAAGTGACACTAAGTTTTAATCTTTAAAAAACAGACTGACAAGTCTAAGTTCAAGTAATATTATTTATTTATTATTAATCAATATACATTCAATTATTATACACATTGAAGTAGCAGGTGGAATATTTGAGTCAGACCTTATACTATAGGCATTGAAATCAGTGAGCTAGAGGCACACATACATATATGCTATTAACACTAGATGCAAATATTTTATCAATTTATTATTCAACACCTACTACTTGTAATAAAGTCTTTGTATAATGTTTTTGATTACAAATTTTAAAGACAAATAATAATTAAAGAAAAAGATATCTACTTTATCCTTAGCTTCCTGAAAAAAATCACTGTCAAACATTATTCTGTCACAAACAAAATGATCATCATTTATGTATGAAAAGAAATCACACCATTCTAGGCCAGTAAGCCCCAGCTGACATTGCACTTGGTAATGATAATTATCATTGCGCTTAAGTTTATACTTTACTGTAACAGTGTCTTTCTTTGGTAAGATACCTTACATTGTCAAATGATGTCTCCCCTTCTTTTACAACTTTGACCTCAAGTAATCCAAATGGATTTTGGTTATTTCTTATTGCATCAAGCTCATACACCTTGCGATTGGAGGAGCACCCCAACCATGGGCATTTGGGGTTGATCACGAGCCCCGAAGGAAATAAGTTGACTTTGCCATCTTTTGCTTTGCTTGCATATATCATAGCAGCATGTGGTTCCATCTCTATCCCTCTTTTCATAGCATCTGTAAGTCTGTGCCATGTAGGGTTTAGTTGAGAAACAAAAGTTTCAAAAGTCCCAGTTCTTTTAGCTGCCTGGCCAAATTTGCTTGCAGTAATCCTTTTTTTGTGCAGTAAATGCCACATTGAACTTGAACTTTGAGTTACTGTTTGGTCTTGGACTTTAATGCTCATCTCTCTGGTGACAGCCAGGGAATCAAGGAGTGCTTGCTTATTGGTATCAAGGTTGGATAGCTGATAATTGTTCTGGAATCGTAGCTCTGAAGTCTCAAGAGGAATTACTGGGAAGGCTGTACATGAAAAGTCATTTATAACATAGTCTGATGATAATTTATGCTGGTATGATAAAACACTACCTTTTGGGACATTGCCATATTTACATGGTACAAATGTAACATTCTGTAGACCAGCTTGATTTGGAACAAGAGTGGAAAAAAGTGGCTTAGGATCAAGTGTGGCAAGATGTTCTTTTGTTAGAGTACCATACATCTGAGCTGGGGTGCTACAAAGTGCTCTTTATATACTTGTTATAGGCTGCCCCCATCTGAGTTTTTTTTTACAAGAACGTCCTGAATTTGCTTAGGCTCAATTTTTTTGCCAAGGGGAACACTCCATCTTTGCTTCATCATAGTACATGTTAACTCGTCTGGGAGAGATTTATGGGCTAACTGCTTTAAGAGAGATATGTAGTACATAAGCCCAATTACATGGTGGCAAAATCCTCCTACTCCTGCAACACAAGAACATCGTCCAGCAAGTTGAGATGCATTCGTTAGGTTCGTTGAGAACTCCAATTTATGAGGGGGCTCGCTCTTCTTCATTGATCGATAACATTTACAGCTGACTTTTGCAGAAACTGTGCTATAGATCACTAAAATGAACAGGAAAAAAAATCAAAACTAAGAAAAGTCATGAAATAAAATCAAGTGTCTTATCATTTACCTTTTATGTCGTGTAAATAGCCTGGTTTGGCCATAAATTTGCAAGCTTTCACTGTACTCTTGCAGCCAGATTGTCTTTCTGCATACTTTACGACATCTTCAAAACTCAAAGAAGGAAGACGGCAAATTATCTTGGGTTTCTTGACTAGCTAATAAAGGAAGAGAGACAAATAAAGATTAACTTTTCAAAGGAAAGTACACCATGAATTTCAACAGTAAATTGTAAGAATGTTTGCTATAGTAAGATGATAAATAACACGCGAGAAAGAAGAAGAATTCAGTTCAAAACTACTCGTTTTGATTGCTTGTATAGCGATCAACTTTGTTTAAACTTTCCATACTTAATTTTAGATATAATATGCATGTGAGGAGAAAAGTTTAAGATCATATAAAGTAAGAATTATTAAGTTTTGAGCGTTTATTCTCGGTACGTACCTTCGGAAGCGGCCATATTGTGTCGAATCGGCGGGCGCGAAAACAACCATAAACCTTCTTTATCTGGCTCGCGAAAAACTTCTTCCTCTAAAAGACTGGCAAAACCTGAACTGAAGGCTTATATTTACAACTCTACCAGATAAGGAACTTTAAAAAACTCTTTACCTTAAGAAAACTTTTTCTAAAATAGCTGGTGCTTGACTCTCATTGACCTTGTGTTTACTGGAAAGCTTGCATTCCAGTTTTGCGTTGCTATGCGGTATCCAAGCACGTGACCTCTAGCTGCAAAGGGCCTATTGCTTGATGTTCAAAAGTAGGGCGGAAAAGGTATTTTCAATTTTTTAATATAAACTATATAATTATGAGTTGATTCCATTTTTATTTAAAAGAAACAGCCGCTCCTTTATTAAGCAGTACGTTAGCTTTTTCGTTACAAATAGATGTCTAACAATTAAATATTACATTTTGTCTATAGGTCAATGTTATATTTTTTTGAGAATAGTTAATTGATCCTTAATAAACCATGAGAAAAAACTCCCTAATATATATCTAAATTGCTACATATGTGTAATGATACTATAATTACCACCATTTCTGTATTTGATTTCCTCTTCAGCTCGATCGCAACATATGCATGATTTTTAAGAGTGGTACAACTAATCATGTAATATTTTTGTTCATTTTCTTGCAAAACCTGAAATTTTTGCTTCTGAACGCGCTAATTAAAAAATCGTTGATGAATTTTCTTTTAATTTCCGCTATTAATTATTCAGAATATGTCCAAATATGGTTCCAAGTTGGTAATCGAAAGAATACCTCTAAGATGCTCAAATAAAATTTCAAACTTAGGTATATTTGCATTTGCTTCTGCCGCGGTTGTTTTGCTAAAGCAGTGTTGATTTCGCCGTGTACTTTGAGTCACACATATTTGCATGCTTTTTCTGTTGTCACATTACGCACGGAGATAGAGAAAAGAAAGACACTGATGGAGAAAATGAGACTGGCCTTTTGGAATGAGAAAGCTGACCAGCTGGCTAAAGACATAAAAATTGGAAGACAAAACAAAAGTACTATCTACGGTTTAATAGACGTTGCATAGACTTTGTGAAAAACCAGCATTTTAGAAGCCGATGTGAATGAAATTCTACACAAAGAAAAAATGCTTGTGCCTGAGACAAAGAGAAGAAAACAGAAGAAAGACACCCTCTTAAAGAATTTAAAAAGAATGTATAAAAAGAATGCGTTGTTCACAGTGAAGTTCAAAAAATAGATGAGGAGCTAAAAGATCTCAAAAACTGCCACAAGTCAGAGAAAGTATCCAATGAAGAAAAGAAAGACCTCAAGCGGCATTACAAAATGCAAAGCACCATACTTGATGGTGCCTATACATCACTGAAGAGGGCACAAGATGCTCTGTGCAAGGCCCTTGCACAGAACAAAAAAGACATCGAAAGAGCTAGAGATGATAAAACTGAGGAAGATCATGACTCTGGCAAGCAGAAAGTGATGACACGGAAACCCCGTTACCCAAGAAAGCTAAAATTTGACACATTTAACACTTGACAATTATTTCGGAAATAATATCAATTTATGATTCACATATCAAGTACAATAGAATAATATAATATCCAGTATAATGAGAAATTCTGGAAAATGTCTCTTTATTATTATAGTCAGTAGCTAGGTCTTTGGTACAATGAATCAGAATCACTTTATTTTTAATCATATTGTAAGATATTGTGCGATCAGAGGTACAATGAATCAAAATCACTTTATTGCTGATTGTAAGTTATTTAGCAATCTGAATCTCTGTTAATATTTCTAAAAAAAATTGATTGATTTGATTGATTCCACATCGCACGCCTGATTTCACATAACTTTTAAACAATGTTGCCAAGAAACGTTGAGATGAAATTATTGTAAAAATATTATTAAATGCATGGTGATGATAGTGCAATAATGAATAAAAATACCGTGACTTAATTTGTGAATCTTGCTTGGTTTTGACCAGAAGTCGAAACATATGCCCCGTCGGCAGGAAAAATAAGATCACGAAAAACTCCAAAGATATATTCATTTATATGTCTTATTTTTCTTTGTCCTTCTCTGCGACCTTCTCTTTTTCTTGTTTGTGCTCATTCTTATCTTTCTCTTTGCTTTGTTGGACTCTTCGGTCTCTTTAAATTGGAGAGGAGTCCATCTCCGTCTTTGTGTGCGCAGCGGTCTCGACTGACCAGTTGCTGAAAGAAATGAAAGAATTGTTACAATTTGATGAAAACAGTGTTTCACTTTAACGGGAATCGCCTTCAAGTTTAAGTTGACCTTCCAGTTATTTGTTATGAACGTGAAACCTACGGCGACGTCCCGTGTACCATTTGAAACTCCTGCAGTAACTGTGGTACGACTGAGTGCAATTTTGATACTTGGGCAAAATATGCTCGATTTATTTACTTAATACTTGAAGAAAAGTAACTGTCATGATATTGATTAATTGCGTGACTGTAACACAATCTTGTGTATATATATGGATGATTGCTCAATAAAGACAGTTGAATCTAGAGTCTGGATATAGAAACATAACATGGTGTCAGAAGTCTAAATGGAAGGCCTAAAACCTCCAAAACCTTTGTCCTTAGACGGGAATGTTTCGGAAAACTGGAGAAGGTGGATTCAGCAGTTTCAGCTATATCTCAATGCTACTGGACGAGACAAAAAGTCAGAAGAGATTCAGTGTTCCACCCTACTGACAGTAGCTGGTGATACTTTTGTCTTCAGTGAGGAAGAAACAAACGAAATTCAACCAGGAAAGACACTGTTTATTGTGGATACATTAAGCAGAGCACCAGGAGTTCAAACTAAAAGTCCTGAGCAGGATGAAAGATTTTATGTTCACATGGTACAAAACTTACCCATAACATCAGCCAAAATAGAGGAGTTCAAAGTGGAAACCAACAAAGACACAGCTTTACAGAGCCTTAAGCAAATCTTACACAAGGGATGGCCTGAGGACAAAGGGTCTGTTGACCCCGTAATCTGCGAATATTGGTCTGTTCGGTATGAAATAAGCAAACAGGAAGGACTATTGCTAAGAGGAGAAAGACTGATTGTACCATCTACAATGAGAGGTGAAATGCTAAAGAAACTACACGAAAACCACTTAGGAATTGAGAAGTGTAAGCGACGGGCACGAGAGAGAGTTGGTATGGATATAATGGAACTAGATAAGGAGCAATATATAGTCATAACAGACTATTACTCCAAATATTTTGAAATATCACAGCTGCCCAGCACTACTGCCATGACGACAATAAAATATATCAAGCCACACTTTGCACGTCACGGAATACCTGAAGAAGTCATTTCAGATAATGGTCCACAGTTTAGTAGTAAAGATTTTCAAGATTTCGCTAGAAACTATGGATTCAAACATACCACGTCATCACCGCGATATCCCCAGTCTAACGGACTGGCAGAGCGAACTGTTCAAACCACCCTTATCTTTAGAATTTTTGGTAGTGCACCACATTAATTCTACCAAAAATTGTTTGGCCTGTTGTGTTCGCACTGCAAGACACTCAAAGTGTGATACCGTGGTACATGTTGTGCTAACACTTCTGGTACAAGAAAAATTCTGTCTCAAGTTTTTTCCAATTTCATATCATGTTCTCCTTCTTAGCTTGTGTGGTTCACACTCAACAACCGTTCTATTGCCATGCAAAATTCCTAGGCCTTCAACATCAATGTGAACTACACGTAAGAATTGATTTGTATTTAGAAATCATTTTCATTCATGCTTTGTCTTTTGAGAATCACCAAACGAGATACTACGCTTATTGATCTTGTTATGTTAAATGTCACTAAATCTGACAGTTTTTTGCGTGTGACAAACATTTGCCGCCCTGTTTCTAGGCAGAACGACGACGTCTTTCAAGTTTGGTGTGATGTAAATATGTTCACAATATGATTTATTTGAGCCTTTTTGGGTTGCATACCAGCCAAAATGAATGTACATTTCTAAATGCAGATAACTAAGAATGCATTTAGAATGACTTTTGAATGCATTAGGTAAACCCATTAATTTAGAAACAGCAAAGTAGAAGAGTTTGAATCTACACATCACATGCTTTCAAGGGTATTATATAAAGTACCATACATGGATAGTAGTTAACGCATGAGAACAGTAATTAACTTACCATCACCATCTATCAACCATCCAGCTGCCATGTATTCTGGGGTTGACGGAAAGTCTATTTCCTAGATGTGTGGAGGGGTTGTAGGAGCTGGGGGCAGTTCTCTTCTGTGCCTGCAAGAATTTTGAATTCTTCTCCTGCACTCCTCTTCAGGGAAAGAATTGAAATACTAAAATGAAAGGAAGTTAGATGAAAACGGTTGAGTAGTACAAAAACTTAAAATTTTATAGACTGTACATTACACCAGAAGATTTACTGCAGTATTAAACTAGTATTCAGTTCTTACTTCCTCGCAATCTCTGCAGGGATATCCTGGATCTTTCCACCGTTGTCTCCCTCTTTTGGGCATATTCAAATTCAGTTGTGTAAAGGTAAAGGAGTCGATGGGAAGTGTGTGTGTGTAGTGCCTTGACAGTGTCATTCACTTTGCAAGTTTTTTTAATTCCGGAAATGGACCACACCAGACTCCCTGGTGAGTCTTTGTATTGGCAAAAAACACATAGTCTCTTGTTAAAAATCTAGAGACTGTCTCTTTGTAGATTGCTTCGCGTTAATTGATGCTAAAGAGCAAAAGGTAAAATTATGATCTCAGTTGTATTTTTTATGTGATGAGTTGTATTTGCGAGAAGTAACTGCCCGAGTTTGTGGCCGGTTGAGAGTCTTGAAAGTGCATCTTGAAACATCACGTCATGCATGTACCCTAGTAGAATTCTAAGGCCCAGAATAGGCTGGCTTCATTTTTTTCAAACCATAGACAAATATCACAGTAAATCGTTTAAATTTGTGCAGTAACAAGCTACAAATCTTTCTTCTCTTACTTTGGACTGTCAATGCAACTTTGTTGAAATAAGCTTCTTATGCTTCACATTATCTGCTTATGGAATTTTTCTTAGGCAAAACACATAGTTTCAGGGTTCAACTGAAGATACTGAATTGTGATGGCTACTAGAAGTCAAGGTTGGTAAAGGTTTCTATTTCTCACTTATGGACTAAAAAAATACCAAGCAAGACTACCACTGTATTGTTGTATTTTCCCCTGCTTTAATATTACTATTAATAGGCCACTTGTTACTATATAATACAATGCAACAATTACTTTATTTACATGCTAATATCTCAAAGTTATAAATAACCTAAACTAAAATTAAATTAAAATTGCATTAATGCTAAATATAAAATATAAAAGTAAACTTTTATTCTTTACGAACTAGATCGAGAAGTAGAGATGCTTTCGAGATCAATGGACGAGGCTGAGAGGAGGTTAAGCCGGAGGAGAATTAGGAGACATAATGAAAAAAGACAAGAGAGAGGAAGGGTAGCAGAGGAGAGGAACAGGAGCCAGAGAAGTCAAAGGAGTCGAAGGAGGAGAAGAATTTCTACAGAAAGGCGAGGAGGAGAAAGGAGGACAATTAACAGAAACAGAAGGCCAGTGACCGATTTGCGTCATACGTTGCCTCCTCGTCAGTGTAAGGATTTAACTGAAAAATACTGTATTAAAATAGTCGCTTATTGAGCGCATTTGGTTTACGGCAAATATCAATCTTGTATAAAACATCATGTCATCGGACTTACAACCCGATGGCAAAGTAACTTTACCTCTTCAAGGCATTGATGCACAAAAAAGGCCCTAATATTGAACTAAATTCTAACAAACAAACCGATAGTTATTGATCTGTTAGTTTCAACCTTTTTTCTTCTCTCCCTCATTTTTGTTTTCATACTCAATTTTATTTTGAAACCCATGATTGTTTTTCTCTTTCAGTTAGTTGTCACAAGTGTGGTCAGAGTGGCCATTTCAGGGCACAATGCCCAAAGAAAAAAACAAAAGAACAGCAGGAATGATTCAGTCCAGACCTCTGAATCAAAAGTAATTGTCAATCATTTTTACTTTCAGGCATCAATGGAGAGTGCCGTTAAAATAAATTAAGCAATGCTTTGTAATTTTTCAAGTCACTGGTTAACCAAATGGTGTTTTTTTAATGCCGCCGAAAATTTAGTTTTGATAGATTTGTTTATTATAGGGTTCAGGCTCCGGCTACACTGGGCTCAATTTCCAGACACTTAATAAGGTTTTTTAACCACAACCTTTTTGGTGGCTGGAAATCGAGCCTACTGATATTTTTAATAACAGAATTTTTTCCTCCATTCGCCTTCCGTCAATGGGGAAACTCATGTTACGAATAGCGCTGCGCAGTCGTTCTAAAAATAGAAAATGTCACCTTATGTGCCCCTTACAAAGCTTGGACAAACACTGAAGATTAGTAAGACGAAAGCCAGAAAAATTGAGAATTTTTTGTTGGGGAGTGTCCGAGTGACTCAAGAGTTTAGATCTGTTACATTTAGAGCTTTAACAGCAATTTAGAAGATTTTTTACTAGCAATACCGTCAATGACACAAGTGATTGCTTTTTAAGTTTGCCGCTTTGTTTTGATAAACTGTGTAGTTGTCAGAACAGCTGGTGAATTCCGAGCCAGAAACTTCGAAGTCTTCGGTCAAAATAACTACTTTTTCCTCCAATAAATCACCCTGTTTTTCCATAGAATATTATAGTAAATGTATGGCACATCCTGTCTATTTGTCCGAGCAATTTGTCCGACTCTAGCATTGAATTACAGCTTAATAAGCTTAGTGACGTCACAACTGTGCAGCGCTGTTGCGTCACCTAAAAACGCTGTTAACGTGGGGACAGAAGGCTAGAAAAAAATTCTAGGTTTTCAAAAATATGTGGTTGAATTTTAATTAATTTCTTGAAGTATTCATATTTTGGTTACTAAAATTTGTATTTGTATTTTACTAAAATTTGTATTTTTTAAGAAAAATAAATGTAGTACTGTGGGGGTCCCCAAAAGTCTAACGTAGTCTAAACAAAGACAAACCGGGCTTCTTGAATAATCATAACAGATATCATGCATCAAGAGGTTGTTTGTCCGTTGTTTGTGTTTTATAATTTATAAACATTAAACTTCTGTGAATTAACAATAAGTTTAATAAAGTCTAAAGAATCAAACCAATTCTTAAACACCTTACGTGTGCATGTAATTGATGTCATCGATCAATTAAGCTTAAGGAGGCTTCCTACATTTTTTCTAGTGCTCGACCGGTCAACTTGAAACGGCTGTAGTTCTTAAATGAAAGCACCCACAGTTATGACCTTTCGCCCACTTACTACATAAAGACTGAAATTTTTATTGGTGTGTATTTTATTTACATCAGGGTTACCATAGCAACGAAACGATGACGTCACCGTTTTAGATTCCAAGCAATTTTACGCGTTTTTCGACCTAAACTTTTAAAATGACACACAAGATGTTAATATTTAGGACTTTGCCTAGCAAATTATTCGAGGCGCAATTTTTTAACCCCAAATATTCCATTTTCTAGTCTTCGATTCCATAATTTTAAAAGCAAAGCAGCATGACAACTCTTCGACTGTCCAAATGTTGTTCAAATATCAGACTAGTTCTCTACGAAGTTGCACGTGAGAAAGTGCTTTGGATCTCCGTCAGCATACGTCCATTTAGACATGAAATTGGGCGAAATTTTATCAAAATTTATACACAAAGCGTTTAGTGCTCCTAAAGAAAAATTTCTCGGTCAACTGTTTTCTCCCTTTGGTGAGTGGAACTTTAATATAT
Organism: Telmatactis stephensoni; assembly: GCA_029948255.1. Classification (NCBI taxonomy): domain Eukaryota; kingdom Metazoa; phylum Cnidaria; class Anthozoa; order Actiniaria; family Isophelliidae; genus Telmatactis; species Telmatactis stephensoni. The sequence continues at coordinate 50,222 of JALIZF010001379.1, read as the reverse complement.
TTGCAATAAACTGTCAAAGAGCTGATTTAATTGAAGCTTTCTAAGGTACTGAAATAAAATTTCAAAGTAGAGTATATTCGATGTAACTTAGCGCAGCAAGATTCTAGGTTCAAGTTGTTGTTTTCATTCTCACATTCCTGCATGCAGGCATGCTTCAGTATGCTAATTATAGGCAATGATCACCATGGCGTGATGCGCTACTTCACTAGTGTTGTCATGCTGCTTTGTTTTTAAAATTATGGAATCGAAGACTAGAAATTGTGATTTTTGAAGAAATATGCGACATACTTTACATACCCATATCGAGATTCAGAGTACATGGCCGGAGAACGGCATTTTGAAAAACTTTGGTTGATGAATGAAGCACATGCAAAATCAAACTTTTTGATTCGTATTTACAGAGGAAAAAAATTGTGATGGGTAATAAGAAACTTTTCACATTACTATAACAAGAATCATATGAACTTATTATTATTATTTTTCCCAAAACTGAAGTCATATCCGTGAATTGAACCAAAAATGGGACAATTTACTCACCTGTAGTTTGCCGTAAATCAAACATAAGTTTGACAAAGTTTCAATAGTTGGATAGTTGGAGTGTTTTAGTTCGCACGCGCCATGTCGCGCTAGTCGGCTTACAAAGCCCACGATCCTCTACATCCACAAAAATCACAGTAAAACACTTCAGCCTTCATAAGCAACATCTCCAAACCATGGAAAATACACACGCTGTAGAACAGAATGCCAGATTTAAAATTTACACATCTATTTTTGCAATTTCTTCATTCGCCTCCCAAAAGTAACTAAACAACAACACATTCTGAAGTGACCGGAAGTGACCAATCAAAGCACTCGTTCTCAGTCCCCCAAGCATTTGCCACAGACCAGAATGTTGCATTTATAGGCGTAAAACTCCGTAATTATGGTACTTAAGCGTTATTTACGATACCTTTATGGGACCTCATCGGATTCCACCGGAGCGTTAATGTTGCATTTATAGGTGTAAAACTATGTAATTGTGGTATTTAAGCATTATTTACGATACCTTTACGGGACCGCATCGGATTCCACTGTAGCGTTAATGTTGCGTTTATAGGCGGAAAACTCCGTAATTGTGGTATTTAAGCGTTATTTACGATACCTTTACGGGACCTCATCGGATTCCACTGGATCTTTAATGTTGCGTTTATAGTCGTAAAACTCTGTAAATGTGGTATTTAAGCATTATTTACGTGAACGTCATGGTAAGTAAAGTGTCACATTACACTCTTTAATGGCTGCGTAAATGATCCGTAAATGTAGTGTTTACGGAATCGTCAAGATCGCGTAAATGTCCGTAAAACTAATCATTACACATTCTTTATGCAACATTTGCGGATACGTAAATGATAAATTTCGTGCTGTGCAGTCCTCAGCCTCAGAAACCTCCACAGCCTATGACACATGATAAATTCATGGCAAATTGATTGGTGATTTTACTTCTCGTCGTCATCCAGGTCCACGTCCTTCATTGCCAATCACACCAGCTTATCAGAATGAGCACGACTCTGTAAATATGGTGGAACTTGGCCTTCTAAAGATTGGGAGGTGCCATAACTGCTGCATTGGTGTTAAGGGTTCAAAACAGAAGGAGACAGGGTTTGGTTGTAGGACGTGCAAGAAGAGGTTGTGTCGGTCCCCATGCCACATGGACTACCAAAGAAAACTATATTTATTAGGTAATATTAGGGTTGACATGCCTTGTTGGGCTACAAGTGAGCTCTTATAATGTTTTCCATTGATGTTTCAACTTCATTGCTTTATTTATCATGAAATTTATAATCATTTACCATCTTATTAAACAAATGTTCTGAAAATTCCTTATATGGTAATTTAAAATTTGCATAATTTATTCAAATGTACGCAAAAAAGTCGATAAATATGCTGTGATGAAAGCTCATTGTCTGTTCTTTACAATGATATATTGCTTGCCAGCTAATACTTTTTGGATTTTTTAATGATTTTTTAACACAACAGGGTGGGAAATTTCATGATCAATTTTTTTTTATTTCTCGATATTGAATATTCAATCCTTTACCAGTAAGGTGTGTAAATTATAAAGGCATTGAAGTTTTTTAAGACCATTAAATAATTTTTTAAACATTGCCATATGTGCATCTGTATTCTCCAAGTTGTTGCCGGTGTTTGATTATGCATGCCTGCATGCATGTCGCTTTGGCACCTCGTGCAAAAAATGCAAATACATGGAAGTCTTCCAAGTTACCTGGACTGGTGAATTACTTTTCTTTGTCTTTTTAGCCTTTAATGTGTTTTCCTGCAATATTTCACTTCTCCGTTTTCTTTTTGTACAAGGAAACACCATAGTTCTAGAAACTGTAGTAAGGAACTGCTACGTACAGCGTTACTCTGGATATCACTGGCGTGACTTTCCATGTATATTTGCATTTTTTGCACGAGGCGCCAAAGCGACACGCATGCAGGCATGCATAATCAAACACCGGCAACAACTCGGAGAATAGAGATGCACATATGGCAATGTTTCAAAAATTATTTAATGGTCTTTATAAACTTCAATGCCTTTGTAATTTACACACCTTACTGGTAAAGGATTGAATATTCAATATCGAGAAATAAAAATAAAATGATCTACCAGTTTTCAAGAAACAGTATTATTAACGTGGATGTCGAAATTCCAAGATAAATGCAGCAATTTAGTGCTTTACGTACAGGCGATCAAAAATAGCAAATACGATGACATATTCACAAAATAAAGAACCATGCCTTGGTATTATTTAGAACCAAAAATATTGCAGCTTTTCTTTGGAAAATTATTGTTATAAAATTAATCTAGTAGAGCACCCGCGGTTTTAAATTTCTTCAAAGTTAAATAATTGCTCCGTTTTTACTCAAAATCGGCTTAATAGAATTTCTTTAAACGCTCTCATATTATAGACAAACATTTCATTTACAAAGACTCATAAATCGTTTTGCTCGTCGAGGTCTGGATTTTAAGAAAATTGGCAAAATTTCAAATCTAGTGTATAACAATTTTGATGTTAAAAAAGCTCCGATTTCAACCAAACTAGTATCATTATAAAATTTGGTCCATTTGTAGTAGGTGTGCGTAAAAATGTTGGTTAACTTAATTCTATAATGCAATTAATAGCCGCTTCAATTCGACTACCCGCGTACTGGCAAAATTGGGTCAAGCCACCTTAATTTGACCTCTTCAGCATGATGTGAGCATTCCTGTACATTTGTTGTGTTGATTGGTCAATGCAAACAACTGAGTGAGATGATATTTATGTGTGATTGTCCAATGAGTGACAAGTGACCGATGAGTATTCCACAATATTGTCCATTTTGCAAGACAAATGGAAAAGTAAAAAAACAAAGCTCATTTAAGACTGGGCATACCACAGGTAGCCCAGTAATAACCTCTATAAAAACAATCACTTCTTATGTTCCTCAAAGCAGTAGCTACATGCGCATATTATGCGCCTATTTTTTCACATGGCTTTCTTGCAGTTTCATACAAGTTTTCCTCCAAAACAAAAGCCAACAACATAATACGTGAATGGGAGGATGGCTGTTGTAAAAATAACTGCATTAGAGAGATTCCTCTCCATTTGATTAAAAAGCAGAGAGAGTTTTATTGGTCAAAACCTCCCAGTGAACGCAGATGTTTTTTGATTAACAGCATTGCTGTAAACAAGGTAACTAGTAAACTTTTCAACCTCAATTTTCTGGATATGAAGTTTAGCACCCATTCAACTTTGAAATAAAAACATTGAATGGAGGTCATTGTGCTCACTAGGACCCGTTCAAACGAGAACGCAAGTTGATGTAAGTTTTGACTTGTGACTTGCGTCCTCGTTTGAACACTCTCCTTGCAAGTCGATGAAAAATGTTCAAAAACGTTTTAGGATAACCAGCTAGCTGAAGGATAACGAGAAAAACAGTTTTGTTTTTGTTTGAATTATTTGTAAGAGAGGAAATGTGCAGCATTTCGGACGAAAAAATAGGAAAAAACACTTCTGAAGTTTAGCAAGTGCCGAGGCAGCGTGCGCCGAGTGCTTCTCAACATTTCTTACAATTCCCAAGTGCTTCTATAACTCAACATAGCACGGCTGCCGAGTTTTCTATTTCTTTTATAAAATACAATTGAAGTTTTATTTTCTTTTTTCGTTGGAGAAAGTTTGAAAATCTGCGTGCGCGTGCTATGTGTTCTCATAGAGAACGCGCAACATGCGTCTTTTGGCCAATCAAAGCGTGTGTTATATCATAGTTATTTTATAAAAATTCTCAAAACAGATGCCAGATGATTAGCGTGTGCAGAAAATTCAGTTGCATTTTGCTTTAATTTACGGAAAAAAAGTTCACATAAATTATTTCTTTGACAATTTTTAATTTAACTCTTTTAAAGATGAATTTGTACTAATGTTTTAATTCTTGATTGTAAGAATTTACACAGTAAATTTTTGCCTCAAGTAATTGGTCGATTGACTGAAGAGAATCTTTTATCTGTCGGGCGCATACCATGCAATCGTTGGTAAACTCAATACGCCTTTTTGTTGTTATTTTCTCGACAGACTCAGGCAGTAGTTCACTTTCAAAATCTCACCAGTTGTACTCTGCATGTGACACAGTCCACCTGAAGACCTGAATGTTGCCTAAACGTCGATCAACTTGACTACATGCAGGCAGGAATCGGTTGTCATTCGTTTAACACGGTTTTCACGAAGCAATACCGGTATTTGTATTTCAGACTTAAGACCGTTTTTTTGGAAATTTTATAGCTGATTGATTTCAGATATTTTCCTTTCTCTATGATTCTTGATAAACTGATTGGTCCCGAAATTCTGCTTTTTGCAGGCTTCCTTTGGTGTTCCGAATAGGAATTTAATATAATTAATATTTAATGATTATAATATTCTTTGTGCGAGAAAAAACTCTCTGATAAGACTAATTTCGAAGTATTCTCAATAACTACTAAGTCTGTGTTTGTGAAACCTTTTCAAAACAGTTATTACGAAAGTGCAAAAGAAGCCGAGAATGAAGGTAGAAAAGAAGAAGAAAAACGAAAACGGTCGAAAAGCTTAGCTTATGACTTCGCCACTGGTTGGTTCAACAAGTTTGCAATGCATGCAGACATTTAGCCTGTGTAGCTGGCGGTTTAAGGGGGAGGGGAGGGGGAAAGAAAGGAGAAGGGAGAGGAGAAACCGTCTGCCCGAAGACTAGTATTTTTCAGATCCACCTCTTCCATTATAACACCTCATGTAAGGTGACCTTTGGTCACCTTCGACGCTTTATTTAGATCAAGAAGACGAATTTTCTTTTAAAAATTGCCCTATTGTAAAATCAAACACTTATCAATGAAATATTTATGTTGTCAATTTGAGGTCGGGGATAAATTGAACACTAAAAATCTAGAATTAAATTTCATTTCGTTTTAACGGCTTGTAAAGTTGGAATTTGATCTCTGCTATCTGACTCCATCAAGGAAATCCATTGAAAATGACCATAAACATCATAGCCAATGCAAAAGACACCAAGGAAAAGTTACCATGTATATATTTTTTGTATTTTGATGAGGAAGATGCGATTTCTCTAATATTTGTAGCAATTTTGCTCATGGCTGGGATTTGCTGCTGTCTTCTTGCTGTCAACATGTAGTCCGTTAATAATATGATAAATCAATTTTCGACCTATCAGAATCAGATGTATCGATTCTCGACCAATCAGAAGTCTTCGGGCAGGCGGTTTCTCCTCTCCTCCTCCTCTCCCCTCCCCCTCTCCCTTCTCCCCAGTCCCCCTCCCCTCTCCCCATTCCCCTTAAACTGCCAACTATGCAGGCTAGCAGACATTATGCCAACCAGTGGCATTAGGAAGCTACCGTCTTGTTTGATGAAATCGGTCGTTTATGGGATATACAAAGAGGAGATGGAGAAGATGAAAAGACCAACTTTAGCACGCTCGACCTTTTTGTATGAAATGTGGAAAAAATGTTTCCCAGACATTGTCATCCATAAGGTTAGTAATTACCATTTATCATTTTTGTTGACTAATTGATAGATCTAGAGAGGTCTCGAGGTGGTGTTAATTACACGGTACAACAATTTTCCGCGTAACAATTATATTGCAACTATTTAGCAATGTTTTTGGTTGGTGCATGCACAAGTCCCAGACGTTTATATATATATAGGTTTGTAAACTTTTAACGCAGATTGACCATGTTTGTTTTGGAAAAAAGGCTACAGTGCTGGCAAGTTGTCTCGGGCAATCAATGAAGAATAGCCTTTGTCCGTTCAACAAAAGGTTTTGGTATGTAGACTTAATGATAGATATATCATGTCCTTTATGAACAGGAAAGTCGTTTTACTAAATGCCCGATTTGCGTCCACGTGAAGAACCAATTAGAGAAATCTAATCTTGACGCTGAAACTAGGAAACAACTTTGTTTAATAAGAAGGATCCACTTGACACAACAACTGTAAGTGATGCACAGAAAGCCAATTTCATTTGATATTTGTTTGGATATTAAAGAGTAAGATGCATCATTGTCCTTCTTGTTATTGAAGTAACAGGGCAGAACGCCAAAAATACTACCTGCATGGTATGAAGGCTAAATGCCAACCAGAAAAATACCTCTCGTTGCTTCTGGATGGTATGGACCAGGGAAAACACAATTTGCCACATTTTACCACAACCACCAAGGTAACTTAAATTTCTTTCCGTTATTGTTGAAGGTCAGTGACAGAGTTAAAAAGTTCTAAACTACGATTTCATATTTTGTTACAAGGTTGACGACCAAGCTTGGAAATTGAAGACTCACGTTTCCGGGGTCCTCGCTTTCATTCAAAAGCAGCCACATTCATCGATTGCCTCCAGTGGCCGCACGACAGCAATCTTACGATCAATGTACTTGTTCAAGCATTGCTATTGGCACAGGCAACGGTAAGAAAATATTGCTGGGTTGCATGTGACGTCACGGCAGCCATCTTGGATGACCTTCAACAAAAGATTTCTCATTAGCGTTTATTGTTTGGTCATCCAACATGGCTACCGCTTCATTGTCTTTTGATTCCGGAAGGTATGGATGCACCCCAGCAATTTATTTAAAACAGCATTACATGCGTAAAGGGAGTTTCTTTACTAATTCAATACATTCATAGATTCTTTCAGCCCGTAATACACAAAAAATATCTAATAAAGGATTTATTATATATGCCACTTATTAGATATTTTCTTGTGTATTACGGGATAATATTTTACGAGTCACGTATATATTTTGCCGAGCCTTTAGGCCTCTAGACGTCACACAGGGCCGAATACGCAATATCACCATCCCATATTGGCCCTAAAATGATACCTTATTTGGTAAATTAAGTCACAATTGTATAAACACTGAATGCCAATTAATTCCCATGTCAGTGAACTCGAGACCGTATTCTATTACTTGTACTAATATGAACGTATAAGGAATGCATATCAAATTTTCTTTTTAGCTCGACCAAAGACCGCCTGTGCTCTACCTGCAGATGGACAACTGTTGGAGAGAGAACAAAAACAAATTTGTGTTGTCCTTTCTAGCCCTCCTCATTGAAAAAGGAATTTTTGATAAGGTGAGAAATTTATTTGTTACCAGGCTGCCAGCAGAAGGGAGGACTAAATGAGGAGAGGGCCCTTTCTCCTCTCTCCCCTTTCCCGTCATCCCCAGTCCCCTAGCTGAATCTGGCCTGTTACGCAGGCTAATCGTTGCCTTGCAAGTTAATTATCAGCCAAGATGGACGTGGGAAATTCCTGCCAAAACGTCAAGTTATTTCTTAAACAAAATTATGATTTCCCTATTAGATTGCTATTCGTATATGAAATGTTTGAAATGAAATTTCATTGATGAAAACGACAAATTGAATCCCAACGGATTTTTTTCTAGGTCTGCATGGAGTCGTATGTCGGAAATCGCCATTACATCTCTCGTCTATATTTTACCTATAAGTGGAGCACTGCAGTTTTTGGATTGTTAAGATAAACGCTTTAGTTTTCATAAATTAAAATCATCTTCAGTTGTCGTTAAAATTCAGTTTGTAGAGCGAACGAAAGCACGGTTACAGCCATCAAATGTTTCTTAACAGATTTGTTCAAATTCCTGTTGTTGTTTCTCTATGATTCTGTCTCATTCATAAACATCCCTCGCAACAAATAGGGCAGTTTGGGAATTAGGAGTATATATTATAATTACGAATAAGTTGTTATTTCACTACCATTGTAATTATGTGTATAACAAAATGGAACATTAACTTGTATCAAATCATTCTCAACTCACAGATAAAGGTTCCTTCCTTGTTGTGGGACACGCCCACGAAGACATCGACCAAATGTTTTCCTGCATCTCTCGGCGACTAAGGAAAAACATCGCCAGGACACTTGAAGAACTGACCAGAGAGTTTGGGCTCAGCTACACCCCTACCATCGATTGTTACGTTGTCATACGTATATGACGTTAAGAAATGGATGGAGGGGTGTGCTGAGCCATATGTGGCTGGTCACAGCCAACAGCACCAGTTTTAGCTGACAAGGGATCAGAAGGGAAAAACCGTATGTCACTACAAGAAGTGATCCACTTGTCCTAAGTGGCTACCGCTGCACGGGAGTGCATCCTTCTTGAAGGAATTACCAAGTGGGGGACCCAACATCATTGAACCAAACTTCACCAAGTTAAACTTCGAGAAGATGAAACAAGATCTTCCGAAGTACCGCCTCTTCTTCGACTTCATATCGAATCAGGGTGTCCCCTCCTCCAATAATCCAAAGTGGATGCTTCCACTTTTGGAACCTTGCATCTCAGCAGTGGAAAATCAAGTGCCACCAGTCGTGGTAGACGACGCTCCGATGAAATTAATAGGGTGGGAGAGAAAGGAAGTGAAGGTAATAATTGCTTTCTTATTACTGCACTTTTCGACTTTCTGCGAACTCGTACTTTTAAACGCCAACCACTGATTTGCATGTTTGCTTTTGTTTATGCAAAGTTAAGGCACATTCAAGGTACACAGGTACATTCAAGGTACAACTAAGAAGTACCTTAGATGTACCTCTATTTTTCCATGTACCGTTAAAGGCACATTCAAGGTATACCTTTATTGTACCTGAATCAATATTGGTATCTTATGGGTATACCTCGGGTACTTTTGAGGTATACCCTTGAGTAACTAGTTTTGCTAAGGGTTCTTCCTTGACATCAATTCAAAGAAGTAGTCAGAGGTACCTTAACAGCAAGAACTCTGAACTCTACTTTGAATTTGTTTACAGACCGGGATTTAATCAAGTCAAGAGAAGTTCTTTTGGCAAAGAAACGTCATTTAGTTGAAAACCATGCCAAAGGTAATCGCCCTCAAGCCGCAAGAACGATGACCGAAGCTAAAGAGGACTTGCTGTGGCCAGTTTGGAGACCACAACCCCAACACACTTCAGAGAACCATTTGGTGGGTTTTGTCCCTCCATTTCGGATTCAGAGCACGAGATGAGTCCAGCAAGTTTAAATGGGGGTGATGTAGGCCTCGATAAATATCTAAAAAACTGTAAGTGAAATCCTTGTTTCGAGAGCTTAGCGCAGGTCCAAAACAAAACATGGAGATGGCCACCAAAGAGCTTTCAATCCAACAGCTCACTCAACAAATAACCAGTGGTGTCCATTAAAGTTGTACAAGGCCTTTGCAAGTAATCGACAGACTCTCCATTCTTTTTGGCGGTGAACAAAAGGAGAAAACCTTGTTCAGAGATATGGTATTCAAACAGCCCTTTAGGAAAACATCCACTTGCCATCAAAGAAAATACACCACTTGAGTCTCCAACGATAATATGTTAACAGTTTGTCAATTGCTTGTAAAAATAAAGTTACAAAACCGAGGTACATTTACAAACTATGTAAATCCCTAATTGTCTTTGTACATATTTTTTAATTTTCCTTTTTATCATTTGTAAATTCTGCCACCTGTTTGAAAACTGTTTGTAAATCTTGTAAAAACTGTTTGTAAACTGTTGTAAACTATTTCCATTGGCAAATGTTTGGTGAGTGCTGCTCAAGCCGTCGATTTGCCAGGCAATATCAGTAACCAATCTGTGAGAAAAACATGCATTTCACTCTTAATGGACGGTGGTTTTCCTGACAATTATGTTGCTCAGCTGAGTGGCCATGAACCTGAAGAGCTTGGATTCCTACAAGTCTGCATCTGCTTCACACCAACGCGAAATGTCAATGGCTCTTAGTCGATCGTCAACTGGCCAGATTGACGACACAAAGCCCCATAGCGCTCAAGAAGGTGATCTACTCAAGTCTGATTGTTAAGCTGTTTTTTCAAGTGCCACTATTGGTAAATTTGAGGCCTGCACTTTCAACTTCAACCTGATCACCGATTCTGCACAGAATAGCGACAACAAGTACAGCAAGGAAGTTAAGCGAAATCGTGTTGATGAGTCTTAAAAAGCCCATTTCCGTCTAGATGTTTGAAGACAGTTAGCCTAGTTTTTTTGGAAAAACTTAAGCTTCGTTTTGCTCGATAAACCATTTTAAGAATCGATTTATATTCATGTAAATTTGTCAAAGCATGAAAACCACTCCCATATTTGGGAATGAATGACATCATTTTTTACAAACGTGAATAAACAAATGTCTTCGCTTGTTATCTTATAGGAAAAAAAAGTTTTTTACCAGCTTTAAGGTCAGTCGGTACAGGTATGGACCTCCCAACAACAACAACAACAACAACAACAACACTTTAATTGTTTACACTAATTACAAAAATATACACAGTCCGCAGGTAGCATAACTAATCTAGGCGGGCTGTGTTTTAAATAAACACAGCCAGTAAATAACATATATCTATTATAATAGTACCATTTGTTTCATTGGTTTAATACCAGCACTCTACTATATATTTTCAGGGACTCCCATAGCTCGATGCCTTTTGAATAAGCAAAGTAGCAAAGCTCACAGAAGAGTTTTTACTGTCAAACTACCTGAAGCGTGAACACCTAGACCTCATTAATGAATTTATTCTTGCAATATTGATATCACTATTCGATTTGAATGTCCATTCGTGAAAACCAAGATTCGATATTCAAACCAAGATTAGTTTGAATACTCGATTGTTGATTGGATTATCCAAAACAAAACATCATCCAAATATGGATAAAATTAAACAGGGAATCCAACTAAAGCTAAGGCACATCGACACAACATGGCGGCTCGCCATGTTGTAAACAGTCAAGGACGAATGTTAAGGCCTGGAAAGCCATTAGAGTCTTCAGTGAGAGAACAAATTATTTGCTTGTACAATCAAGGATATTCGGAAAGACACATTTCAAGAGTTTTACGGCTTTCTACGGGAACAGTGTGTAAAATAGCACGTCACTTCCAACTCTGGTTCCATTCAGTTCTCACGGGAGCAATCCTACTAAAATCACTGACGACGTTCTTCAGTGCTTGGAGATGCCCAGCATGTAAGTTGGATTCCCTGTTTAATTTTATCCATATTTGGATGATGTTTTGTTTTGGATAATCCAATCAACAATCGAGTATTCAAACTAATCTTGGTTTGAATATTGAATCTTGATTTTCACGAATGGACATTCAAATCGAATAGTGATATCAATATTGCAAGAATAAATTCATTAATGAGGTCTAGGTGTTCACGCTTCAGGTAGTTTGACAGTAAAGAAATATTTTCAAGTGTTACCAAACAGCACAATAACTTTAAGAACAGTGAAAACATCCAGGGAATCACCATCGATTTCTCAGATGCTGAAGTGCAAGGGCTACAAGAACCACTGGGAGCTAAGATGGCAAGCAAGGTTTTACATGGATGCAAGGTAACAGCTTTTACAACAGTACATAATATATATGCAGTACATAATTCCACAAATTGTTAGCATAACCTTAATTGCCATAATTTTGATTTTATTTTCAATTTTTAGTTTATATTTTGTAAGTAGCTATGTTGATTAACTATACAATCATCATTGAACACCGACACGTACTGCACATCCATTGCATAACGATTACAAGAACTTAATCAAGAGAAATAAACCCAAGCAAATGTTTTCTTAGGGATTATTACAGGTACATTGGTCCAGTTCTTTTCAAAGAGTTAACCACCGTGTATGTAAAACCAAGGAAGAAATCACCATATTTCACCACCTTGCTTCTAAAATAGGATCTCTGGAAATAAAAGATGACCATCTTGCTGTGCTTCTGAGTTTTGGCTGGTCAAGAGAAATTGTCTACTGTTGCACATTTAATCATCAACATCAAACTTAAAAATGTCAATGTCCCACATCAACAATGCACATTTGCAAGAGGCAAAGCCCTGCAAAGATTGGTGGACAAGAGAGAGACATTTGTATATGTACACTATGCAGTAGTTTGTGTACAGGTACTATTAATAATTACGAAATCGCAACTTCCTGCATGTATCTAGTTCTAACCATTGGACATACACATCGGTTGACCATGCAACAAGTGTAGCCATGTAGTAGAGCAACCATTATCTACCATACATACCACCTTCAAGCCAGCAAAGAAATTTGATAGCTTGAAAAAGTTTTCTCCAATCCTCGGCAAACGCAGTATATTAAAACAACATATTTTTAATTAAGCAGTTTAGGAATGTTCACAGCCACATTTACATTAACGCATCATTTTGTATTCCCTAGTCAGTAGACAGTAAAGCAAGTAAGTAGTTCATCTAATACAATAGTTGTAAATTGAAGTTCTGTCTGGCGATTCTGAAGAACAACTTCTTGGTACTCATCACTGCAGCCTTAATTCCTTCTTCCTGATATTGATTTCTAGACCAAGCAGCATTTAACTACATTGTAATACAGTGTAAAAACTGTTACGATTTGACTTTTTCGGCAATTTGCGTCTCTTCGAGCGAAACATTCGACCTCCAAAATCATGAAATAAACGTGGTGCAAAAATTTCATGAAATAAGGTACATTGCTCCGTGTTTCACTCATTGCCTTGGCAGAATTGATGTAGATTCAATCCCATAAATCGATTTTTTTCAAGAATTAACATTGAAAGCGCTAAAAGAGTGGAAACTGGTCAACCATTCAAACAAAAGCATAGTTGACAATCTCTTCAAAGGAACAACTTACATCAAAGCTGCCCACAGGACAAAGACTTTTGGCAACTTTTGACATCAATTAAAATATATTTTGTGAAAGTTGGAATATTATTCTCATTCTTTAATTTTGAGTCATCAAATTTAATAATTTTGTTAAGTTTTTTGGGATATTCAAAATACCTCTGACAAAATTTTCTGATTTTGAGTTGGTTAACTGTGCAAGAAAGTGAAGTTTAACACCTATATAGCCATATTACTAAAGCTTATCAAAAACGGGAGATATTTTAGGAAAACTGAATTCAATTATCTTGCTTTTCATTGCCATAGCAACACGTCATGGAAAAAAAATTGGCATCAATCAAATCTTCAATCCCTCCTTAGTATCTTGTGTGAAAATCATTTTGATCAGACAAATGTAGGTTGACCAATTTTAAAAATAAAATTGGAAGTTTTGATCACAAAATACTACTGGTAAACACCTTGACAAAGCTATTTCTAAAACTTCTTGATTTCCATATCTCCTATCTCCTAATGCCTAACCTAACCTAACCTTTTTGGAAATAAGTATATAATTATAAATATACTTTTTTTATTATTTTTTTATTAATAGTTTTAACAAATGTTTAATTACTTAGAGAATGTGGCTCGCATCTCCACCTCCAAGTTAATGTAGAGACGGCAGATGACCATGGAAAATGGGAAGGGTGGTTTGTTGGAACGGTTGTTGAGTATAAGGAAATGAAATACATGATTGCTATGTTGGTTGGACCGGTTGTTTGTGGACTCTTTAATATTTTAGTGATAACACCACAAACAAAATGTTGACTATGCGATTGTCTTTAGGGTGTCCTAGGGAGTCAAGTCATCCAACAGTGTTGTTCATTGTAATACAAAGTGTCCACTGCTTAAGAGGTTACCATGCATTTTAAGGTAATTGGCATTGCTTAAGTCTTTGGAGATCAAGTCATCATAGAATATAAGACTGCGAGTTTAAAATGGCCAAAAAGCTAAACAGTGAATTTGGACACGAATTTTAAACCTTATGTGAAAATATGCTCAAAGCAAGCACTGTAGGGAGCTGTGGTACAGCCAAAACATCTATGGACGATTTCATTAAAGAAAGGCCAGATCGAATGGTGGGGCAAATAAAAATGTTCATGTTTTGTGCTTTTTCCCCGCAAAATACACCAAAAATGAATCAAGCAGAAGTAGTACATGCAGGATGAGCTCACAAAGACCGTACAAATTTATTACTTCTAGATGCTGCTTAAGCAGATACCAAAGACAGTAGAGAGTTTAAGATACAAAAGCTTAGTAAACGGCAATGATTTCCCGCGGGATATTGCCTGGGTCAAGTTGCAATATGCATGCCTGAAAATGCAAGTGCCACCGTTGTCTTTCTGCAGTGGAGAGTTTTCAGGGATGCTTAAGGTATCAGGGTTTTTACTTTTTTACATTTTCTGATAGAATACACAATAAGCTATGATTTAGTGAAAAAATTATTTCACTAGCTTTTTTCCATCTTCATCCTTGTCAATTATCTGTTGACATCGCTTAAATTGACCTGTCACCAAGAGAGCTTGTCGGTGAAAAATATATTTGTCTAACTATCGAAACCTTTGTAAAAAGATTATTCAAGAGCCAAAGTTCAATGGGATCAAATTGCCTTGATTTCCCGCCATTTGTGTGGGAAACGTAACAAGATTTTGGTTGCCCTTTACTTCAGCTGTCATCAGGCAAGATTATGAGGTGTTATAATCACCTTGTATCAACAAACCCACTTCTTGGCTCCAAAACACATTTTTGCGTTTTTCTCGGAAGTGAATTTACGTTCAATTAGCTGTGTATTTTGAGTTCCTGGTCAAAGGGATTTTAATGGATTCATCTGAAATTTGGCAGAGGTCGTCTTCGACAGTTGTTCTTTAAAAGTGTCTCCGATTTTTGATTTTTCTGTTTATTATAGAGAGGAGAAGACGACTTGAACTATGTATCTTGCTCGCTGTTCACGAGAGTCTATGCAGGTGAGTGTTGCGCTGATGCGGTATGTAGTATGCTTTGTGATGTTGCAATGTTACTAGGTATACAACATGAGGAATGATCACGGGAAAAGAAGCTTATGTCGTTTGGGGTGTAGTGGAAATTTTAGACTCCCTTAATGCCAACAAATGATTAAAAAATTGACAAGCAATGTTCAAAAGGGACAATAATAGACAAGTGTCCTTTCCTGTGAATACTGCTCATGACGTATATCTAAGCTAGGCAGTCTAACAAGAAAAAGCAATTTTCTAGAGTATTTTCTGTTTATTATAGAGAGAAGACAACAACTTGAACTATGTATCTTGCTTGTTGTTCACAAGAGTCTATGCAGGCGAGTGTTGCGGTGATGTGGTATGCAAAACAGCTTTGTGATGTTGCAACGTTACTATGTGAAGGGCCGAAAACTCGGTTTTGGGGTCGTTTTTCAAAAATTGTTAAAATTGCTCAAAAATATCTCCTGATGACTTATTTTAGTTTAAATATTAAAGTTTGTGATATATTTTTAATGATTCGCACGAGAACGGCTAAAAATCGCCCATAGTTATGCTTCGTCTTTGCTTGACAACCAATCACTGACCCGTGAAAACCCGTAAATTTGCATATTCACGATGGCTCCAGCAAAATACGTTAACAGTTCAATGTGTGCTCAAGCAGAAAATATGATTCAGTTAAGTTTCTGCGAGAGCTAAATTGAGTTAATTTTTGGGGTTTACGAAGGTAGCCACTTTGTCTATATTTCAGAGAAAGTTCAAACGGTTTTTTAAGCTTTTCGAATAATGAATGCGAGTTATGTGAGAGTATATTTTAAATGAAGTCGAACTCGAATCGATTTGTTTACATGGAGGCAGGCCAGCCCGGAGACTGAGCTAGTCCGCTTTAGGGAGATCTTGTGCCTAATAAATTTTTTGCTCCTTATTAGCCGACATCATGGTGATTCGTTGACAGCCATTTATAAAACAAACAAATAAGTTTTCTTAGTTTAAAAGTAATCAGTAGATTCAAAAGTCCAAGTCCTTCCAAAAGTCACTTTCAGTAAATCAACTCACCCATAAAATACAAGAAAGCCATTCCATTGCCATTTATAAGCGCTTTATAAGTTATAACAGACGTGGAAGTCTGACAAGGTCATAAAAATTTGACAATTCGTTCCACAAACAAACTCAATACTTGTGTGAAGCTGAAAATAGCAAACAGATTTTAGACTGAATAACCGATAAACTCAAACCTCTTGCAAGAAAAAACTGTCATCTTTACTTCAAACAGACAAAAATCAAGCGTTTGGGAATCAAGTGTTTGTGTCTGTGACGTACAGACAAGAACATGCAAGAAGGTCTCGCTACTAGTGTGATCCGATAATTAGTCCGAAAATAGTCCGATAATTCAGGATTGGTCGTTGACAGTTGTTGACTAAAATGTCAAAGCACGAATACCCTTAAATCAAAACTGTCTGGGAAAAATAATCGGTATTCATCACTTTAAAAATTGCATCGATACGATACCTTCTTACAAGTCACCATACAAAAGGCTATCCTGGTATTCAAGGCCCTGCATGGTCTCACTCCTGAATACCTTAGTTCTAAATTTGTATCCAAGAGTGATACCATCAGCTATTCACTGTGAGACTCCACCAATAAACTGGATGTTGCCGCACACCAATTACCTCAAAAGCACTTTTACGTATAGTGGGGCAGAATTATGGAACAAGCTACCGAATAATATAAGGCAGGCGGAATCTCTCAATGAATTCCGACTATTGGATACATTCTACGAACAGTAAAGCACGGCATTCATGGAAAGCAGGTTTTTATTTATTTTTATATATATAATTAGGATTAGAGTATAGATTATTTGATTATTTTAATGATTATTTGTAAACGTACCCCTGATGAATTAACCGTGTTTAAATAAAGTTATATCTATCTATCTATCTATCTATCTATCTATCATTAAGTACCGGGCAAAACCACACTCAAATGCGTGTGACAACTGTCATTGCCCGTCGTCAAAACACGTAAGTACAAGAGGTAGTTCCTAGTAGATCTTTCCTATTTCTTTATCAAAACTTAGAAGTTCTCTAGGTTTTTTAAAATCAGTAGTGTTTTATAGATGAATCGATCCCCTTGGTGTGGGGGGTGGATAAAAATTGTGGTAGTACAGATAAAAATTGAAATACCCAATTTTGAATAAACTCTTAGGATTATATAAAACTCTTTGAAGTCCAACTCGTTGAAATTTTTTCCAAATTGCACTTGAAACCACATGCTTTCCTATATAAATCATAAGCTTAACATTGTAAGCTTAGCTTACATGTTCTTACTCTATGTATTTAGGCTTACAGTATTTTACTTTCTGTTAAAAAATATGGTCATCTTATCATATACATATATATATATCTTCCATTAATTCTCTCTTGCATTTCTTAATACAGGAGGCACAAACGGGCTGTATGGGCTCAGAAAACTGCATGTGCAGAGAATACATTGCAATAGAAGGAACTAACGATTGTTATACCTGTGGTCATTTGCCTTCCGAGCACAAAGGTGTCGGGAGAGTAACTCTACCTGCAGGTACATGTAAATTGATAAATCACATACATTTGATTTTCATTGTTTTTAATTTTTGTTGTATTTTAAATGAAATTAATAAATAGTAATTGACTGTGCTTCTGAATAGGTGGGTCGCGATCAGCAAAGAAAGACAGCAAACCCCAAAGTAAGGCTTATTGACTGCATAAACATTAGGTTCTTAATAAATACATAACCATCACATTATCATGATTATTAATATTAATAATTTGTTTATGGTAGTAATCTTAAATTCCATTCCACCAGCTAGCTACTAAGGTTCTTACAAATAGTAATTGACTGTGCTTCTGAATAGGTGGGTCGCGATCAGCAAAGAAAGACAGCAAACCCCAAAGTAAGGCTTATTGACTGCATAAACATTAGGTTAATATTAATATTAATAATTAATAATATTAATAATAATTTGTTTATGGTAGTAATCTTAAATTCCATTCCACCAGATAGCTACTAAGGTTCTTTTGTAAAATTTACTATCTACAGGTTGTTTTTCATGCTCAAGCAATTTTGCAGACAAAGACGGTTGAACTAAAAAACTTCTGTTTCACAATGCTAATTAAAAGTTATTACTTTCAGAAAGCTTAGGTTGTTTGTTAGTGTTTTTGATTAATGAAAGTTGGATAAGTGTCAATCCAAAGTGAACATTTAAATTTTTAGTTATCATTGCTTGATTGTGGAAAGAAAGTAATCTCATTGTAATGTGTATGCATTTTAAGAAGGTGACAAGGGGCTCATGAGGTCATTTTTTCATTTGTTTATTTTTGTTTGTTTGTTTAGGATTTAGTGATATGCTTAACACCAACAACAAAAAACGGACAATGGCACCAATCAACACCAGAGCATTAAAAAAGAGAAACAATGAAAACACACCATCTTTCAGAAAAGTGATGTTGTTGCCCTTCTAATATTTTTACTTTTAATATGCACACGGATCTACTTCATACTTAATCTTCATCTACTTTTTGCAACCCAAAATAAATCTCTTGTAAGAATACAGGACTGCGGTACTAATGCTAATTGTTTGGTTGGATATTTGTGAAAAGGTCAATAAAACAACAATTTCCTCCTATTGCTCTTACAAAAACTTTTGAAAAACCACTACTACTCTAGAAAATGATCTTCTCTATTGACTTAATTAAGCAGGCTAAAAATGAGTTTGACTAATGGTCGTGCGTCGTGCGTCGTGGCTCCCAAGTCGTGCGTCGTGGGTAAGGTCGTGGGTACCAAAAAAGTGCTAAAAATGATATAGAAGTAATATGATCACTCAGCGGGTAAATTAGTTAAAACCCCGAAATAAACCATCAAATAATTAATTTACTTGCCGGAGTACCCTGATTCAACGATGAAGTATGTTTTTTATCAATACTTTTGTAGGAATATCGGTTGTACCACTAGGTGACATATGAGGTTGGTTTACATTTCTTCTGTGAATACATAGACCAATTGTCAACAAACCGATGTTCCGTAGCACTGACCTTTCAGTACTGTCACTGAATGTAACGCAATCAAGGCTCACAGAAGGCTGATTTACACGTCAGCATTTGTTGTGCTTTGTTCGGAAACCAGCTATAAAGTTTCTTGCATGTCGGGCCGATTTTTGACGAGATCAAATGAATTGGAGCGCAAAACAATGGATTTCAAATCGGGCCGACAAATTAGCAGCGTTAGTAAAATGCTCTTACTCGTTTATACTCACAAGAACTACCACAGGGAGCCCGGCTTGGTGTCCATAATGCAGACAAAACGATCACGTAATCTCGTAACTCAATACACCCATATTCCAGGCAATCTGTCTGGTCCGTAATATAACACCAGCGTGTATGTAACGCAAGGTAAGAAGAGAGACAAAAGGTCTACTACTACTGTCTATACTGTCTACTACTAGCGTGTGCGTTAGATTTAGCCGTTAGTTATTTGAATTTCAACATGTGTTACATACATGGTGGTGTTACATTACGGACTGGACAGGTTGTCTAGAATATGGGTATTTGCATTACAGACATCAAGCTCGGCTCCCTGTGGAACTACCGAAAGGGCGGCATTGATAAAAGGGAAGCATGCAATTTGACATGACAGTTTTATCACTGTTGTAAAAGAGCAGATACCAACGTGACATCTGATCAGACCTAGCGTTATCTTTCTGATTGTGAAACTGCTTGCAGCCCTACATATTCTAAGGCGGTTCACTGGCGAACTCCGGTGTCTGCGGCATCGGGAACGGGACATGTACGTACAACTGATATTACTATAATTAACTAATTTACCCGCTGAGTGATCATATTACTTCTATATCATTTTTGCAACATTGTTGTACCCACGACCTTACCCACGACGCACGACTTGGGACCCACGACGCACGACCGTTAGTCAAACTCGCTAAAAATGGTTCTTGAGAATGTTCTCAGTGCTGCAAATTTAACTAAGATTAAGAGTGTTTATGGAATTATAACAAATTCTGTAATTGGTAACTTCTTTATTTAAAAACAAAACTTTTAAAACTTTTGTTGTCATAACAACAGCATACATGGTGCTTCTTTGAAATTTTACTCTCCATGTAAGATTTAATATGGTATATCACATTCAATATTTAACAGCCTTTTTAGCAATATAGAATTCTTAGTTGCTTTTTATGTGTGCACCCATTTATCAGAACCCTTTCGAACCTCCTTAAATAATTGTGCTTAATTACCTTTAGTAGGTCTAGATTATAGATATTTATTGGTCAGATTATTTGAGATGATGCCACTGTTATCTACTTTCAGACCATAAAATTACAACTAAAACGGCCAAAAATAATGGCAAACAACACTACAAAAACATATGTCATCACTGGAGACCAACATCAGGTCAGGATTACAAGGGTGATCAACACAGCACCTTTTCTTTGTAATTCCTCTGATCTATGATTTTTTTGTTACATTTAGATACCATTCAACAAACCTACGACTTTAGAGAATGTTTTAAAAGCTGCAGCAAACTTCTTCCTGCAGATTCCAGAAGAACAGTTCCACAGTGAAATTGAAAGTCAGGGCATTGAAATATTTTTATTAGATGGAAAGGCAAAGGTCACAGATCACAGATACACCTACAACAGAACATATTTTAACGCTGTCTATAAAAAGGTGAGGTACTTATCATTATAATTATTACAAATATATCATGAATAATTTTCTAATGATTGTCCTTATTCATACTTGCACTACTAACATAGCTTGTTTATGAGTGCATACAAAGTGCATTTTTGCTCCAGTAAACTTATAAACAAGACATATAAATATTAGATGCATAATAATAATAATAATAAGGAATTTCTATAGATAGACAACCTGAGTGGAGGTTTTATTCACACTACAGGTGTAAGATACTGCTTAGCCTCGACCCCAAGACCTGGGGCTTAGAGACTAAGCACACTCTGCAGAATGAGGGTGGTCCCTATGACCGCAGACGTCTGCATACCACCCAGAACGTCTGGAATACCTAGATCTTTCAGGTACCCCTCAAGATTACTAGACACGACCCCTAGAGAACCAACAACCAACGGAACCACCTTTGTTGACACCCGGTGCAACTTTCGTATCTCCTTTGCAAGAGGAGAATATTTAGCAATTTTCTCCTCTTCCTTCACCACCACATTACGATCCCAAGGCACCGAGAAATCAACAAAGGTCCACTTACGAGCCGCTCGGTTCAACACAGTAACATCTGGACGATTATGTTCCATCTTCTGTGTTGTCTCGACGCTCCTGTCCCACCAAATCTCTACTTCTCCATCATCCGAAATCCTAACCTCATCTGGAACCTCCTTATACCAAACATCAGCACATTTCACTCCATACTTCCGACACAGCTCCCAATACACCCTCAACCCCATCCGATCATGTCTCTTCTTATATTGCTTCTGGGCCAAAACACTACAACCACTTGCCAAATGGCCAACAGACTCCACCTCCTTCCCACAAACCCTACACTTTGGGTCCACATTCTCTTTCTGAATGGTTGCCCGGAAAAACCTTGTCCTCAGAGCTTGTTCCTGTGCTGCAAAAACAAACCCCTCAGTGCCCTTACCCAAATATCCTGCCCTTAACCACTGCCAAGACCGCTCATCAGCAACATCGCTCACATCCCTCATAAATTTTCCATGCAACCTTTTCTCTAGGAAATTTTCTTTCCTCTCCTTCTGCACCCTCTTCTTATACTCTTATAATAATAATATAATAATAATAATAATATACTCTTATAATAATAATAATAATACCACCCAGCACGTAATAATAAAAGTAATAATAATAATAATAAGGACTTTCTATAAATAGACAACCTGAGTGGAGATTTACACACTACATTTACTAATAATAATAATAAAAATAATAATAATAATAATAATAATAATAATAATGATAATAATAATAATAAGGAATTTCTATAAATAGGCAACCTGAGTGGAGATTTAATTCACACTGCAGGTGTAAAATACCACAGCCTCAACCCCAAGACCTGGGGCTTAGAGACTAAGCACTCTCTGTAGAATAAGGGTGGTGCCAATAATAATAATAACAATAATAACAATAACAATAATAATAATAATAATAATGACTTTCTATAAATAGACAACCTGAGTGGAGATTTAATTTCACACTACAGGTGTAAAATACCACCTAGCCTCAACCCCATGACCTGGGGCTTAGAGACTAAGCACTCTCTGCAGAATGAGGGTGGTGCCAATGATTGCAGATGTCTGCATGCCACCCAGCACATCTGGAATACCGAGATCTTTCAAGTACCCCTCAAGATTGCTTGACACGACCCCTAAAGTGCCAACGACCAATGGAATCACCTTTGTTGATAACTTCCTCTCCTCATGCGTCCACCAATCTTTGCACTTTCCTCTTTTTCCACTCTTGCGAAGTCCAACAGCTGAACCTCTTGTCACAAAATCAATGGCCTGCCCCTTATTAGCCTCTACAAGAGGCCTTTCAAAATGTCTGGCTTGACGCCCCTCAGTAGCTTCCAAAGAAGCTCTTTCAAGATCACAGGGATTGGAAAAATCAACCCCAGGCTCATCCGCCCCACCGGAACCTAGCCTATCATCACAGCAATGCAACATGCTAATAAAATCTCCAGTAACACTCAGTGTTAAAATCTCTGGGTCATACGTTCAGTTCTCCCTCTGAAGGAATATCCAGCGGCACCAATAATAATAATAATAATAATAATAATAATAATAATAATAATATAAATAATAATGGAAACTTTATTCTATATTTATACAACAATTACAAATCTCTCTACTTAAAGGCAATTTGCAATTGACTACTCGAGTGATACATGCATTTATAAATGTAAACGACAAAATGATTTTAAAAAAATATACAGCCAATCTCATTAACGTTGTCCAGATAAAAAAGACATTTATACTATTACAAATATCACGTGTCTCATTATATATGCACTTTCCGCGCGTGGACCGCCATTATTCTTGACTTGGAGAAAGATGGCTACAGCGGGAAATTTGAAGCAATTTCTGCCCTCTCTGAAGGTCCGTGTTTTGGACAAAGACAAGAAAAGCAGCTATAGAACTAGAAGCATTCCGAACTTTCCAGTTGTAGAAACAGTCGGGGAAGTAAAGAAGGAGTTCGCAAAAGAATTCGCCGAACTACACTTGGATATTGCTGACTTTCACATAGGATACACGCTAGAGAAGAACCAGAAAATTTCAATTGAGAATAAAAATGATGTAGAAACTGCCTACGCACTTTTTCTTAATGGATATCAAATGTGGCTCGACCCCTCGCCAGCCATGAACAAGAAAGGAGCTAAAGGAAAAAGCGTCGAGGGAAAAACTGGAAGCAAAAGGCGTATGTATTACTTTTACAACCTTAAAGCGTAACATTATTAGACTTAAAGCCATCCGTCTACCTAGATGATAAATGACTGCCGGCTCCAGTTATTGTTGTTGGAGCTCGAAGACTCTGTCTAGTGACTGTTGGAAATTTAATTCTCAAAAATTGCAATTGTAAACGGTGTTAAATCATGGTTTGTTATTGTTGTTGATCATATCTGCAATGATTGTCGGCTGTTTTATGGCTTTGTTTTCGAATAAATGAATCTTATACATTTGTTTGTCTTTAAACTAGGAAGCCTTGATAGCACAGAAGAAAAAAGTGAACAAATTCTGCAATTAATTAATGAGCTGAAAGAGATTCATGGGTCTCAGTTGCCACCTTACAAGTATCGCTTGTGGGCCGAAATGATAGTAAGGCTCTTATTGTCACTGGTTGTTTTGATAACTGTTTAATGTTTCGATAGCTGACTATTCCCAAAAGTGAATTATACAATTAAAAATGGCCCAATTCACACTAGAGACGAACAAATCGTCTGGACGGACAAATCGTCCATTAAAATGTGGTCATCTTGCATGAATTTATAATTTAGGTGGGACTTTGGTCAACCTGTTCATCTTGACGAACAAAATAAAACAAATAAGACAATTTGTTCTTTTGAAAGTTTGTTTTTGGAGACGATTTGTTCATCCAGACGATTTGTTCGTCTCTAGTGTGAATTGGGCCATTTTTAAATAGAAGTTTCTAATTGCGGGCTTTTTCTGACTCCGTTTTTCAGCTGGTTGGAACCGCCGACAAAAGTACTATTCCTGATGTACCAATGTTTTCAGTTAATCCTGCGAAACGACCTACGAGACCAAACACACTTGTTGATACGCTCACAACAGTGGGTACTTCAATAGCAAATGCATTGCAGCCCGGTCAAAGCGGTTCTATTGGAATACAGGTATACTGTAACTTTTCAGCTGCTTTACATTTTTATGCAGGATCATGATAAAAATAGTATTAAACTGATATGGATGCTTTTTCTCTTTAGAGCACAAATACTACCACTGTGAGTCCAACAAGTCGGTCCAATGTTATCAAGCAAATGCGTGACCTTTTCGAGCTGAAAGAAATGGGAGCTATAACTGCTGAAGAATATGCAGAGAAAAAGAAAGTCATAATGAGCGACTTGTAAAGTGTGTGTGATAACTACATATCGTCGATCACATACAGTACACCTTTATGTTTCTGTTTAACAATAGAGGGTTTTCATAAACCCGTGAAATACAAACTAGCTATCAATGTGTAATAGTCAAATGAGAACAAAAGAAAACAATGGAATTTGGGTCTACTAACGTGTATTAGTTTAGTAACTATTTCACGGGTTTAGAGTGGTTTTCATTTGACCGCGAAACAAATTAAAGTGTATTAGGTAAAGTGTAATAGTCAAATGACAACTAAAGAAGACAATAGAATTAGGGTGTATAAAAGAGTGATACACTGAAGTGTGTTTCCCGGTCAAATGAAAACCACTCTATGAAAACCACTCTATTCACTTCCAACCAATTAATGATAGTTGGTATTTAAATAGTCTCCTTCGCAGCCGTGTTTAGCCTCGTCACGCAACGCAACGGTGACGAGGGAGCGTTGCGTTGCGGGACGAGGCTAAACACAGCTGCGAGGGAGGCTAGTATTTAAACTAATCGTTCAGTTATTAAATTAGCAGTTTATCTGTAGCCGCACACGGAGTTATTAAAAAACTACAAAAAACCAGCGTGTCGCATGAATCCTTGGCAGTTAGCTGCTGTGACTTGCCCAAAGGCATCCCAAATCAAGGGTACAGGATCGGCCAGACTTTGCAATACCAAGTCATTTTGCCTGAGATAATGCTTGACCATTGAAAAAGATTCTTCTATCGGGTTGAAGTCTGGACTGTAGGGTGGTAAATATCGAATTACTACTCCTGCGTTGTAGATTAAGTCCACAATTTCTCCAACGTGTTGCACAGGATGATTGTCTGTTTTATGGAAAACATTGAGACTTTTTATTAAAAGATAAACGTAAACTAGAAGTGATCTGCATTTAAATCAGTGCACAACTTACCCATAATAAGGACAGATCCAGGATTTCTTCCATTGAAAGGGTTCATGGAAGGAAGGAGACAGTTTTGTAGAAAAGTTGAGAATGTTTCTGTACTAAATGGCTGACCGTCGCCTAACAAATCTAAAGCCACGACGCCATCACACGATATAGCAGTTATAGCATTATAGTGAGGTCCCCATGTAGAATAACTCCGGTGTTGCACTGAAGCTCGAGCTCCGCGTGGGCTGTAACCATATTGGCGAGTAATTCTCTTGTCCTTTTTCAAAAAAGAAATAAAAACTATTCAGAATTTTAGTAAAGAGAAGAATGATGCAATTACTTGAGTGGCCTTACAATTCCAGTTTCATCTAAGAATACCAGCTGGCTAGGGTCAAACACTGTCATTTCTGCTTTAAACTGCAGTCTAAGATGATCGTTTCTTCGTGAAGCGATTTGCTGTAACTAAATAAATAAGAACGCGTGTGTTTTAAAACATTACTTTCAACAAAAGCCTATCGAAGCATGAACTTTGGCATCATGCCTTCTTCCATGTAAATCCAAGCCTGTGGACCGTACTGCACAGGGTTTGAAGACTAAATGATGAACCTGTAGTGGTAAAGATCCTTTTTGCTATTTCACTGAGTTGAATTTTGGGGTTTTCCAAAATAGCCTCCATAATTATGTATTGCTCATGCGGGAAAAGTGTAATGCTCTGCTTTGGACGACCAATGCAACAAGGACTAACACCACAAGTGTTATAAAATGTTGTACATATACGCTGGGCTGTCTTTGGGCTAACAAAAAGACCAGCAGCAATTTCTTCGTATGTTTTCTCATAAAATAATCGCTGAAAAACAATCCTCCACCTTAAGGTGGCTCGACCCAATTTTCAAGTAGAGCTACCAGTGGTCTTTGAGTGAAAACTATTTGTTCATGAGCAGTCTGATAGTATATTAAGTATTGCACCCCTACCAGACAAAGATCAAAGTTTATGATGACGTATGTTATATGGAGATCGGCGCTATTATGGCGACGCCTTAAAAGAATTCCCCTTTTTACATATTCTCGATTTTAATGAGTTCTAGGCTTATTCTTGAAAAATGCTCTTGTGATCTTGTGGTTAACATCATTGCCTTTAGCTCTCAATGCATCAATGAGTTGTCGACCACTGTATCCGGCTGAAAAATATACTGATTTGAGGCTAATATTTTACAGCCGTAAAATGATTCAATGAATTTGAAAACGCTATATCATATCAACTATTACCTAAACTAAACCATACTAATTTTTAAACAATATTTATCGAAGGGATCTTTAAGTATTGCAGTTTATGTAACAATAGAGCGAAATTTGGGCAACAGAAGCAAATTCAGCATGTCCATATACACGAGTTCGGATCACTTTTCTCGATATCAATCAATGTGACTTCTCTCGTCTCTTTCAGTAGCCAAATTTGATATCTTTACAACAATTTGAGATGAAAAATTAACTTCGATGTGCTACTTTCTTTTTAATTGTAGGAGATTTAAAAAGTTGTTTTGTTTACGCTCGATTTTTGCAGTTAAAATCTCTCATCGATGATATTTCGAAAACACTCTCTCAGAATTTGATTTAATTCGCTAGAGCTAAAGGCAATGATGTTAACTACAAGATCACAAGAGCATTTTTCAAGAATAAGCCTAGAACTCATTAAAATCGAGAATATGTAAAAAGGGGAATTATTTTAAGGCGTCGCCATAATAGCGCCGATCTCCATATCACATACGTCATCATAAACTTTGATCTTTGTCTGGTAGGGGTGCAATACTTAATTTACTATCAGACTGCTCATGAACAAATAGTTTTCACTCAAAGACGAATGGTAGCTCTACTTGACAATTGGGTCGAGCCACCTTAAATCATCCGAGTAAGGACACGGCATTTCTAAAATTTGTGAAGTGAATGTATTTTGCTTCTTTTCATAAAATATTCAAGGTCCACGCGCGGAAAGTGAATATATAATGAGTCACGTGACATGTCTTGTAGTGTAAAAGTCTTTTTAGCTGGACAACCTTTACGAGATTGGCTGTATATATATATATATATATATATCAAAATTTCAATAAGTCTGGATTATTCCATTCTTTGTTTCGACAGCAGAAAAGGTAATAAGTTGATCTGATTGTAATGTTGATATTTTTTTTCACAATATAGTTTTGTTGTTTCTTGTCCTCTAGGCCAAGTTCTTTTAACATTTCAATGAAATCAGATGATTGATGGGAGAATACACCCAAAGTACTGATGGAAAGGTTTACAAATTTAACCTGCTGAAATTGACTCTTGTGGTCGATGACAGTCTCGTGATATTTACGTTGTTTCCGGTCTAAGTTGTTTTGTAGATTTGTTTCAAAACCAACAGTTAATTCTAGAATATACAAGCACTTATTTGATATGGACAACACTATGTCAGGACGCAAGCTGTCACCAGTTATGATGGAGGGGCTCGGAAAACCAGTAAGATCGACGTATAGGGAAGAGTTTTTGATGGATGGAAGACTATGAGCAATGAAATTCAGGACAGAATCATGACGCCAGGAAAAGCGGCCTTCTTGTAGGTAGTGATTACAACCCGCGACAACATGAAGAAGAGATTCAGGCATTAGGCATAGGGAGCAGTCAGAGTTGGAGTAAATACCCCATTTGACAAGGTTTTTCCATGTGGGAAGAGTGTTGTTGATGTACCGGATGGTAAAGTTAAAGATGTTTTTCGGCAAGTTAGACTGTGTGGTGGACCAGATTTTATTAAGTTGTTGCATGGAGTATTTAAGGACATTTGAAAAGAACGATCCTTGACTAGTGAGCTGTTTTTGGAGTTTATCCTCTTGTGAAGAATGGAAATATTTAAGAACTTGTTTTGTAGATGTGTACACGTCATACTGAATGTTTCTACCATTGCTAGTTGAGTTCCAGAGATGTTTAATTGAGTCATTAGTAGATGTTTTTAATGCTTTGCGCAGAACTGTTTGACATTGGATGAATTTGATAATAATAATAATAATGATAATGATAATAATAAGGACTTTCTATAAATAGACAACCTGAGTGGAGATTTAATTTCACACTACAGGTGTAAAATACCACAGCCTCAACCCCATGACCTGGGGCTTAGAGACTAAGCACTCTCTGCAGAATGAGGGTGGTGCCAATGATTGCAGATGTCTGCATGCCACCCAGCACATCTGGAATACCGAGATCTTTCAAGTACCCCTCAAGATTGCTTGACACGACCCCTAAAATAATAATAATAATAATGACTTTCTATAAATAGACAACCTGAGTGGAGATTTAATTTCACACTACAGGTGTAAAATACCACTTAGCCTCAACCCCATTCACCTTATGCAATTCCTTTGAAATATACATGATTGACCGCGCAGTACTGGGATCGACTTATCTCGTAAACATGAAAACGAGGACGGTCGGGCCGGCCATTTTGGATCTCAGTTGTTTTAATTTTCAACTTTTGTCATGTAGAAGTTATGGTTTTGAATTGTTGCGTGCCTTTTTGTACCACAAAATCATACAAGATAAGTGGCGAAAGAATATCGCATTATCAATTTCCCTCTGACAAGCTGCTAAAGCAAAAATGGATTCACGCCATACAAAGAGATATTGGACGGCATTTTACCATTCACGATCGACATACAAAGGTGTGCAGTCGGCATTTTAAGCCAACCGACTTTTATAAAACGCTAGCTGGTATAAGGAAGCTTAAAGAAGGAGCTGTTCCTTCAATTTTTCAATGGAAACAGGAGTCACCGAAACGAAAACTGCCGAAAGAACGGCATCTCGCGAGTCCAAAGAGACACTCGACGAGTAAGATTACTCTGGCTAACACTACTACTCATAATGTGGAAGAACCTACATGTAAAAACAGTGAAATTGGCTGTCAGACAGACATTACTCAGTGTGAGTTGATTAAACTATTCCCACTGGGAACTTCATGCACGATGCCCCAAATATTTCACATTTACGATGTTATTCGGACTGAATTAAACCCCAGAGGATTACTTCTCACCTCTCCATGGGCTCGAATCAGTATAAATTACCAGCCATGCACCAAAAAACCCTCTTTGAACCAGTTCAGAAGAGACCAAGTCTAGCTTTCGACGCTTTCTTGTTCTCGTTTCATCGCTGCGCCTTTACTCATGGCTCAAATACCAGCAGCAGTTCCACCTGCTTTGGTCCAGGCGGCTGTCAATTTGCCAGTTCCTAACAATCCACCGCAAGACCAACCTCCACCAGATAACCAACAAGCACCAGCTAATGACCAGCCAGCTAATAACCCGCCTCCTGCAGCCCAGGCTCAAGCTCAAGCCCAAGCTCAACCTCAAGAACCCCAAAACGTGGATGCGGTGAGTAAAATGTTCTCTTTGCAATTAGACCTCGTGTTTGTACCAGCGCCTTTTGCAAATGGGTTTTGGCTACGGGGAGTCGTGTGAATGTGGCTTACAAGTTTTTTGGTGCCCGTATTGACAAGAAGACATGAGGCAGAGCGGATGTATTTCGCTATGTGAATATAACCCTTTTTGGCGTACGTGTTCTAAGACGTGGTGCAAGCGAATGCGTTTCGCAATGTAAATATAACTTTTTGGTGCACGTATTCGAGACGTGGTGCAAGTGAATGTGTTTCGCTATGTGAGTATAACTTTTTGGTGCACGTATTCAAGACGTGGTGCAAGCGAAATGTGTTTCGCTATGTGAGTATAACTTTTTGGTGCACGTATTCAAGACGTGGTGCAAGCGAAATGTGTTTTGCAATGTAAATATAACTTTTTGGTACACGTATTCGAGGCGTGGTGCAAGTGAATGTGTTTCGCTATGTGAGTATAACTTTTTGGTGCACGTATTCAAGACGTGGTGCAAGCGAAATGTGTTTCGCAATATGAATATAACTTTTTGGTGCACGTATTCGAGACGTGGTGCAAGCGAATCTGTTTCGCTATGTGAAAATAACTTTTTGGTGCACGTATTCAAGACGTGGTGCAAGCGAAATGTGTTTCGCTATGTGAGTATAACTTTTTGGTGCACGTATTCAAGACGTGGTGCAAGCGAAATGTGTTTCGCAATGTAAATATAACTTTTTGGTGCACGTATTCGAGGCGTGGTGCAAGTGCATGTGTTTCGCTATGTGAGTATAACTTTTTGGTGCACGTATTCAAGACGTGGTGCAAGCGAAATGTGTTTCGCAATATGAATATAACTTTTTGGTGCACGTATTCGAGACGTGGTGCAAGCGAATGTGGTTCGCTATGTGAAAATAACTTTTTGGTGCACGTATTCAAGACGTGGTGCAAGCGAATGTGTTTCGCTATGTGAGCTTAACATTTTGGTGCACGTATTCTAGACGGGGTGCAAGCGAATATAATGTGTTTCGCTATGTGAACGTAACGTTTTGGTGCACGTATTCGAGACGCGGTGAGCGAAGGTGTTTTGCTATCTGTTTATGATGCTCTGGTACACGTTTTCGAGACGTGGAGCACAGCAGGGAATGTGTTTCGCTATGTGGATGTAATTTTCAAATCGAGCTTATGCGTCTCGCTGTTTGCAATGTGTATGATTTTCTGGTGCACGTATTCCAGACAGGCTGTAAGCGAAGATATTTCGTTATTCCTTTATAATTTTAAAATAGAGTAAAATGTTTCGCTGTTCGTGTAGCATATATATATATATATTTTTCCGTGCACGTATTCATAGATCCACTATCCATTGTGTTCCATCTTAGTTACAGTTGCTATGTCCGTCAAGTCAAATACCGTTTCCTCAGTACACTGCACGATTATACATAGCTTGCTGAAAACTCATGTCTCTCTTGGAATTTATGTATTTTAAGAGTACTTTAGAAAAATGAAAACGGCAAATGCGGTAAATATTTCTGAAATCTGCGATGTTGGTCGGACATTCTATAACCCGAGGGGAATACTGCGCAATTGTTCATGTTCACTCAAGCAAATTATGGTCTGTAAATTCCAGTCGTGCTGCAAGCAAATGTATTTCGCTATTTGCATGTTTATAATCTTAATCCGATAAAAATGTTTCGCTTTTGTGGATAATTTTCTAGTGCACGTTTTCTAAACAGCCTACAAGCTAATGTGTTTTGTTATTCATTTATAATTTTCAATCGAGTGTAAATATTTCGCTGTTGGGGTATATTTTTCTGCAGCACGTATTCCAGTCGTCGTGCAAGTGAATGGGTTTCGCTATTTAATTGTTTACGCTTTTTTAAATCGGTTAAAAGTTTTCTTTTTTGTTTGTTTGTTTGTATAATTTTCTGATAATGTGTTTCGTTATTCGTTTATAATTTTGAAATCAGTAAAAATGTTTCGCTGCCCGTGTATATTTTTTCTGGTGCACGTATTCCACTTGTGGTGCAATGTGTTTCGTCATTCGTTTATAATTGCCAAATCACATGGATATGTTCCGCTGTTTGTCTACAATTTTCTAGTGCACATATTTGAGACGTGGGACAAGAAGACTGTGTTTGGCTGTTTGTTTTTAACTTTTAAATTAAGTGAATACGCGTTGGTGGGCTCAATACGTGCTATGTTCATATTTCTCTGGCGTGCGTACAGGCAAAGCAAAGGTACCCTACTAGTAGTGGAAATCAATGTTGTGTTTTTGGTAACAGTTGATTCGTACGCGCCCATTGGAAGCTGCTGCGGGAGGCACAAATTTTGCTTTGCCCATGCCCGATTGAACTGCACGTCTGACATCCCTTTCCTTTTTGTTTCCCCCCCTATGTAGGAACTACAAGCGGTGAAAGCTTCCATTCAAACCCTCCAGTCAGCGGTAGCAGCGGATGGTGTTACCAGAGCACTCGATATTGTGCGCCAGCTAGCAAACCGGCCCGCCGGCCTGATGGACCCTATTGCGTTGCTTGCCGCCCTCGAACACCTGGCGGATGTCGCTCGTGATTCCAACCACGCCGATCGGTCCAAGTATGACGCAATATACAAACAGTGTCGCCCGCTGGTCTTCAACCCGCGTTTACTCGATGTAGTCATACGCCTGTTGGGGGACGAACAGCAGAAACAAGTAGCTTCCCAGATCCAAAAGATCCTGAGAGCTCCTGCCGCTTTATCTCGTAATACGCAATTAGCTAATGGGTATGGTGCGTGGGAACCTAATAGTGGCCCCATATTTGGTGGTCGAGGTCGAGGTCGCGGCCGGAGAGCCCCAGCTAGGGGTAGATGCTTTAATTGCTGCCAGTTTGGCCACTATGCTGCCCAGTGCAACGGCTACAAGCGTTAGTAGTCTCTATCGTATACTTCCTATTGTAGAGACGAGACGTATCACTTTGTTATTGTTTATTATGACTCCTTTAATGCCACATGTTACTTATAATCGAAAACATATGAATGTATGATATGAATGATATATATTCATTAAAAACACTTAGTTTACTGATATTGTGCCCTGTTGTATTCATATTGTCTTTAATCCTCTGCTTTTACCCGTTGCAAAGCTCCCTGATGCGGTTATCTAATACCGTTAATTGCGCCGTCCCTGGACAGCGTATTTTGGGGTTGCTTCGCTTGGGAGTCCTACCCTTCCTAATGTTTGGCGTTTTGTCTTCCTTCCCGACACTCTAGGTAAATTGCAAGCGGCAAAAAGTATTCCATTTGTCACCCGAGGTGGATTCACAAAATCGTACATCAATTCGCTGGTGCGACTGGGAGGGCAAGGACCCCAGCGTTGCGACCCCGGCGCCCTCGCCCCAGGCCGTTGCAAACCTCGAGATCAAGGCGACTGTGAAGCAGCTCATTTTTCGAGACCCAGAATATTTTGTTGCCGGTGAAATCCATAACCACATAGCCGAATGGGAGACAATTCTCGAGCATCAACCCAAGGGAATGGAGATCCTAGCCTACTTGACTAAGGGTGTGTGCGTGCAAGACTTCCTTATTCCATTCAAGGGGAGCTTTCAGGGGCAGAACTACGATTCTCCTAGACCCCCTAGAGCAATTTTTCCCAACAATAAGTCATGTATTGGTTTTGAGGAGTTCATTAGTTCTACCATTTCCCAGCGTTTAAGAAATGGCTCCCTGTCACTTTGGGGCGAAGTTGGCCTTTCTAACTCCCCACACCTGGTAATGCCTATAACAATCGAGCCTTCTAAACCGAGAATGTGCCACGATGAGCGGTACCTCAACCTGTGGATCAAGGACTGCCCGTTAAAACTGGATTACATATCCAACCTCCCTCGGTACGTGACTAAGTCAAGTTTTCAAACCACTATGGATGACAAGAGTGGGCATGACCACGTCAACCTATCAGTGCAGAGCAGAACATACTTCGGAATTGAATGGCAGGGGTGGTATTATGTTTACAATACAATCCCATTCGGATGGAAAGCGAGCGCATATATATACCATACTATAGGTATGGCGGCCACAAGCCACATCCGCTCGATGGGTATACCCTGCAGCCAATACATAGATGATCGGCACTTTGGGCAACTGTCTCCCCCTCGTGAGCTCTCCGCTAACGCGAACGCTTGGTCCGATTTGGAGCTCGCCGAGGCAGCGACCTTTATTGCGGCCTCCACCTTAACGTCGTTGGGTTACTTCGTGGGGCTAGCCAAATCGTCCCTGATACCTAGCCGCACAGTGCGTTTCCTTGGCTTCCTGGTCGACTCTGATCGACAGGCCTTCATCTTGCCAAGTGACAAAAAGGAAAAGTTTGCGCGTTTGCGGGAAACAATTCTGGCTAGCCGATCGACGTCTATCAAGACACTCCAGCGCTTTGCCGGAAAAGTGACTTCATTTTCTATTGCTGTGCCGGCGGCCCAATTGTACACCAGGGAAATCTTCCGATCAATCAGCGGGTACTCTAATTCGTCACGACCCATCAAAGTCTCTGGTTTACTGCGAGAAGAAATATTACATTGGCGATTCCTGGACAATTGGCGAGAATGCCTTCATTGGCCTGAAGAGAGACACGTTACTATCAAGATCGCTAGCGATGCATCAGACTACGCTTGGGGGGGAGTGATATTAGTCCCGGGAAACCACCCGCTCGAAGTTCGCGACTATTGGGGAGAAGAGTCTCGCCACCTGCCCATAGTCGTCAAAGAGGCCCTCGCGCTGCTTCACACTCTTCAGGCAGGAAAAAACCGTCCTTTCAAATGCTAGGGTTGATGCGCACACCGACAACATGGCCTTCCTTAACTCGTGGAACAAATCGGGTGGCAAAAACCGACAGCTTAACGACGTGCTTAAACGACTCTCTTCCATGACACTAGCCAGCAACGTCCAACTGAATCTACAGTACATCCCGTCCTGTGCCAACCCAGCTGATCTTCCATCGCGTAAGGCCTCAGATCTCGACTGTAAACTCTCGCCGGAGATATGGGCGAAAATCGAAAAGAAGTTTGGGCCTCACACCATAGACCTCATGGCATTGGATTCGAATGTCCAGCGAGACCCCCATGGCAAGCCCCTTAAGCACTTTACACCGTTCTTCACTCCCTTGTCCAACGGAGTTAATGCCTTTGCTCAAGTTCTTGACAGTGATGAAAACGTATACGTTTTTCCCCCATTTATCCTCGTGGGTCCACTCTTGAAGTTCCTCTCAAAGTTTGAAGCAAGTTTCACCATCATTGTCCCCAAGCTTTACCCCCTGCCCTTTTGGTGGCCAATTTTGCGCAGTCGCTGTGATTTTTGGCTGAAGTTGGGAAGCAAAGGAGAAACGCACGTTTTGTTCTTCCCTTCATCTCAGGGTGGGTTCACTGTAACACGGGGTCTACCTTGGGACTTATTTGCGTTCAGACAAAACTAATGTCCTCGGACATTTCTCCCTCTAGAACAACAGGAGACGTATTTGGAAACCAGCAGAACCCTGCCCACATTGTGGCTACCTCAATGACTACGATTTTAACTACTGCCAAAGGTGTGGATTTCGGGTAGAACCCATTCCATCTCCGACAACGCGCGTCCAGATCGACTCAGAGATCATCAGCAACCGCCTTACACATTTAAGAGAAAAGAAGAAGAATAAACCGTATGAAAAGCAAAAATGCGCTCTTTTCCGTGAATTTACATCCTTTTTAGCGTCCTTGTCTACTCCGAAGTCACTTAATTCAGCCACTCCTCAGGATATTGTCTCATTTCTTGTTTGGAAAGACAAGTTTGGAAGAACAAAAGTTCACCAGCCGGGATGCAGCCAGGCCGGCCTTGTTGACCAGTCTGCCACTCCCTGTGCCTGTCCTACAAGACTTGCCGCAGGTACAGTGGACAGCCTAATCGGCAAACTGAGATCTACCTTTACTCAAGCACAGCGCGGAGGCAGTTGGAACTATGAGCTTGGTACAGGAAACCCAGCCTCGCATCACTGCGTCACCGACTATCTAAAGGCTATCAAAGAAGAGCAAGCAGAGGCTAGAGTCCGTCCCAAGAAATCAGTTCCTTTATTCATGGACAAATTAGAAAAAACTCCTAAAACACATATTAAACCTATTACAGTTCGGGGAAAACCCCCCCATCTCGCTGTATATTTTGAGCCGCGACTTGTGTTTTATCAGCCTAGATTTTTTCTCCGGAGATCGCGCAGCGGATTTGAGCTTGACACTCTCTAGAGAGGTGTTGTCCTTTCCCCACAAAAGAGGGCTGCTCTTCAATCACACATTTGGGAAAACCCTCAGGGGAGACAACGTTAACACCTTTGCTGTCCGGCGCTGTTCTAACCCTTTCATTTGCCCTGTGACCAATTTTCAACGTTACCTGTCAATCTGTCAACTGCTCCAGATCAATTTGCGCCCAGGATATCTTTTTCGCAGTACTAAGGGTAACAGGGTGTGCGAGGCGCCATTCTCCAGTTCAGCGGCACGCAACAGGCTCAGGGGTTACCTTGAGGCAGCCGGGTTGTACGACGGAGAGACCCCACATAGTCTGCGTTCGGGATGTGCTATCACTCTCTCACTCCTCGGGGTTTCACAAAAGTCGATAGCTCAGCATATAGGTTGGTCAAGCACTACGATGCTGGACCACTACGCGGACTTAAGGGAAGCCTTGAGGCCTGACGCCCCTGCCGCAGCGCTTGCCATGAGCACAACCAGCATTTCAATGTCGGAGGTGGTATCCGCCTATAAGGCTTTAGACGACGTATCTAGTTTTGGCCCCGCAGTATAAAATTGCCAATGCCTTGTTTGTGGCGCCTTAGTCCAGTCTACAACCCCATGTCAAATAGAATTGGCATATTTGTCCGCTAGTAGAGTGAACGCACTTAATCCGTGAAACACTAACTTTATGTTAGTGTGCTATAGTTCAATAGGCACATAAGAAGACGATGGATATAAGATCTGCTGGTTACCGCAGTAGTCTACTACCATTTCACGGGTTGAGTGCGCTCACTCTAGTTTTGGATATGGCGGGGTCGAATTGATCCCGGAATCTCAGTAGTGCAGGAACTTAGCACACTTCGTTCATCATACTCAATAGTTTCTGCAAACGTTAAGTAGCTGTTGGTTATCACTGTTCCATTAAAGTCTTCTTTTTTTTTTTGAGTTTTGGGAGGATAGCACATATTTATTCAGGGATTTAGGACAAGAGAAGGCAATGTTTATAGGATGGCCCTGGGTATCGTGGTGGTATGCACCTTTCCTTTCACAGAGAGCACCCAAGGGAGTGCCCGCCGAGAGAGATCACCTTCCCATATCTTAGCATATCTCCTGGCTTTGTGTCGGGTAGTTCTCAGTGGGAATATATTACTATTTGAGAATACTTTGTATCATAAAGACGAACGTCCAAAATTGCTGGAAAATATAAAAACATTACAAGAAAACACAAATGAGTTGCAAGAGCAGATCAGATTTGATGGAATTAAGATCAACAAGCTAAAAGAACGCATAGCTGCATTGAGTGCTGAACTTGAACAGAAAGACAAGGATTGTGCTGCTTTGTCCCAAAAACTAAACTGTGCGATTGAAAGATACCAAGAGAGTGAGAAGAAGAATGAACAAGTCTTTGGAGTTGACAAATTCTTGGACAGTAATGAATCCATTAACTTCTATACAGGCTTTCCAAGTGTTCAAGTGTTTGAATGTGTTTTCAAATTCTTAAATCCTGGTGAGAATGGAGAAAACATTAGATACAAGTCTTCTTCATCGAGCATGAACAGTAATGATACTCTAAATGAAAATGCTAATGGTGCTAAACCTGGTAAACCAAGATCACTTAAACCCAAAGAGGAATTTTTTTAACCCTCTGTAGACTTAGACAAGGGTTTGCTGAGGAACATATTTCCAATTTGTATGGAATTCACCAGTCCACTGTATCAAGAATAGTAATTTCGTGGATCAATTTCATATTTTTGAAGTGCAGCAAAATCTGTATTTGGCCTTCGAGAGAACAAGTTGACAAACATATGCCAGAGTCTTTTAAAGAAAAGTATCCTAGCACCAAAGTCATTATAGACTGTACCGAAATTAAATGCCAAATGCCATCAAGCCTTCTCCTTAATAGTCAGCTGTACAGCTCGTACAAAAACCATACGACCCTTAAAGGTCTCATTGGCATCACACCAGGTGGAAGCATATGCTTTATTAGTGAGCTCTATACTGGCAGAATTTCAGATCGTGAAATTGTGGAGCGCAGTGGATTCTTAGAGCAGTCATTTCAAGTTGGTGACTCGATCATGGCTGATAAAGGGTTTCTTATCCAGGACCTCCTTCCCCCTGGGGTTTTTTTGAACATACCGCCCTTCCTAGGAGATCAGGTACAGTTTAGTGCTAATGACACCATAGGAACACAATCCATTGCATCTCTAAGGGTGCATGTAGAAAGAGCAATCAACAAAATAAAAAATTTCCATATTTGGGACAGAGTAATCCCAATTAATTTATTTGGCACTGTTAACCAAATGTGGTCAGTGTGTGCAATTTTTTGTAACCTTCAAAATTCAATTATTAGTGCTTAAATTATATTGCTGAAATAAATGAATTTTAAATGTACTGTTAGACCAAAAACATACATTATTTAATTATTTTCTCTATAATATTACCTCTTTTATTGATAAATATTTGGAAACCATAACAATAATTAGAATTATTGTCCAATGTGCTATTGAATATACATGTAATTTTAGAAAATGTTGTGTAGCAGATTTGTCTTATTCAATAAACCATCACTGCTTAACAATGCATAAATAAATAATGTTTTAGCTTTTGATTTGAGGGCTAAGAGTATTTTGGCATGCATGATGGACAGTGTAATACTGTACTACTTGAAGACAAAGGTAGGTACTGAGTACATGTAAGGTAGAAAAATTGAATTTGTTAAACACTAAGCAAATTTGTTGTACAGAGGTTATTTAGGTTTTTGCTGCAAAAGGGAGAAAATACTTGAAATAGTATTGGCATAGATTTCCCCTTAATTCATTCCAGTGCTGCTCATCAAATGGAATTCTGTTAATTGCCAACCCTTTTTTGGTGTAGATTATAAAATCACACCAGGA
Organism: Telmatactis stephensoni; assembly: GCA_029948255.1. Taxonomy (NCBI): domain Eukaryota; kingdom Metazoa; phylum Cnidaria; class Anthozoa; order Actiniaria; family Isophelliidae; genus Telmatactis; species Telmatactis stephensoni. The sequence goes on along the minus strand of JALIZF010001379.1, from coordinate 11,078 downwards.
TGCCCCAGTTAATCCCATTTGACCCTGCACTTGGTCATAATATGCATGGTTGGTTTTTAACTTCAGGCTACCACTGTCATTTTCTAAACAGAAACTGGGATCTGAACAAGCTTCGAGTGGATTGACAGAAAATTTTGAATGTGGACACTTCACTTCAGCTATTCCAAATTGCTCTCTACAGCTAGGGTCAACTGTTCTAGCATCAGGTGTACAGCCCAATACAAAGAGTTTCTTTGATATGCATAAACCACTTTTCAGGACTTTTACTGGCCTTCCAGTTTTACACATGTACCTACTATACTCCCTTAAAGCAATGCTTTCGTACTTTAAACCATGTTTTGTGCTTTCAGAGCTAAATACATTTGGGTATATCAAATCCTTTACCAGCTTTTCATGATTTCTTTTTCTTATTTTAACTCTGTGAAAATTTGAGGCTGTGATACGAAATTTTCTTTCATCTCTCCACATTTGTGAATCACTCTGCATTCTTGTTTGTTCTTCAATTTCCTCTGTTTCTTTATCACCTACCTGTAAGGGAGATTCATTTAATTATGTGAAAAATCAGAGATTGCAAAGCACAGAATAAACACCAATATTAAAGTACAATCACTAAAAGTGCAATGTATACTACTTTTCAGTGGTAAATAGTGCTGATTGAACATAAGAAGGCAACAAAATAGCAAAGAATAGAGTAGCATAATCAAGTTCTATTTTCTGCTATTTATGTGGCATATTTTTAGTGTTTGTACTCTAGTAAAAACTAGCATTTGACTTATAATAAAGAACTATCTAAATATATAAAGGAAACCACTCATTTTTTGCTCAACATGACTATTTAGCAATATTCAAACAATTTTTTGCATTTCTTGCACAATATAAGATTACAAAAAGAATTGATTAAAACAAAAGGAGATCAATCAACATGAAAAAATCTTTTTATGTTTCAATTTTAGGGACTGGTCAATATTTACAGGGAGGGGGGGGGCTGGTGGAATAGAGGGAGGCCCATTTTTTTATTCTCGCTCTGTAAGAATGTTATGTGTGTATGTATGTAGAAAGGGGGGAGGAGCCATCAAAAATTGAGCATTACCTTTTTCATTTCCACCAGCCCCCCCCCCCCCCTGTAAATAATGACCAGTCACTAGGCAACTGGACATATAGCACAAAAGACATTTTGCCCATTTTGATTTATTTATTTTTTGCACAAGATTTGCAATTTGGATTGGCTTAAGTTTACAGAAACACAATAAAAGTCATATACTTACCTTAAGACTGTTTAGCTTGGTCAATTCAATGTTATTCAAATTGCATGGTATTGGCAAATCATAGCCCTCATTAAAATCATTCAAAGGGAAAGGAGGATAACAAGGAAATACTGCTGTGGTATCAATGTTTCTTCGTTGAATTGTATCAATACCAGACACCCAAACTTTGAAGTTCGATTCTGTGTATCCAAGCTGGTATGACCCATACGATCCTTTAGGGCACATCCCATATTGAGTTTCAACATCGGGTACTGGTGTACTCCCAACCTGCACAAGTCCAAGTTTTGGATCGATTTTTTTCAGAGAGTACATAAAAGTATCTAAATGATCATTGAAATTGCTATCATTTTTCCTTGCTTCATAGAGTTGAGATGTAATTCCTTGACGATTTTTGCTGTCAGAGCGAGTTTTTGAAGGTGTGACTTCCATGACAGGTAGAGCATGCACTCCTTCGTTCCTAGGTTTGTTCCATTGCTGTAAGGTGGAAGTACAGATCGGCGTGGGTCTTTCATCTTCCTCGTTTCTTAGAAATTTTACATCTGAACACCCATATAGTGAATACTTGCAGACTTTAAACATCAATGCCAACATATGGTTGCAGAAACCAGACTTACCCGCGGCACATGTTGGACCACAGTATGCATATTCTACGTCCCCAGACAAAATACACAACGCAAGTTTGAGCTCATGGGGCTGCTCATTTACTTTGAAGCTATGGTAACATTTTGCTTTGAAGAAAAAGCATCTCTGGTCATAGTTGGTTTCAATATTGTGCAGATACTCATCCTGGAGATAAGTTGTTGCTCTTTTCATTCCCGTAGGAACTGAGTGGTTAAATGACGCTACGCTTTTACCAGACTTAGCAATATGGCGATCAACTTCTGCCCGTGTAAATAACGGAGATTTCTCTGAAGACGAATTCCAACCCGTGGTTGGGAAAGCTACCTTTTTTGAATCAGATACGCCTTTTGGATTTGAAGAACAATTCGCCGGAACACCAGAGCTTGAATTCGAAGTCAGTCGATTTATCTTCCTTCGAGTGTATATTTTGTTTTCATCGGGATCACAAATATAACCTTCGAGTCCTCTACTGATATATTCTTCTACCCTGAAAATTTGTGGACATATATAACTAAGTACTACGGTTTGACAATAATATCTGAATAGCTTACTAGTAATATAAATTTAAGTTTCAAGTCTTACAGTTAACGGTTAGTTTCAGTAGAAAAATGAAAGGACTCACGTACCGTTTCACAAGTAAAGCTTTCGTAAGTAAACCTTTGCATGTGTCACCACGGCATTTAAGCCAAAATTTCAATTCGGTATTTTTCAAATGAACTGGTTTCCTTCCATTCAAAGAGGATCCAGGCACATCTTCTTCGCTTAAGAAACAAGGACCGTTGACAACTGGCAGAGATGGTAACGACGCCATTTTCAAATTCAGGCCCGACCGTCCTCGTTTTCATGTTTTTGAATAAATTAGTACCCATTACCGCGCGGAAATTTTAAGTATTGCATGTCGTGTATGACCTGGGGCTTAGAGACTAAGCACTCTCTGCAGAATGAGGGTGGTGCCAATGATTGCAGATGTCTGCATGCCACCCAGCACATCTGGAATACCGAGATCTTTCAAGTACCCCTCAAGATTGCTTGACACGACCCCTAAAATAATAATAATAATAATGACTTTCTATAAATAGACAACCTGAGTGGAGATTTAATTTCACACTACAGGTGTAAAATACCACTTAGCCTCAACCCCATTCACCTTATGCAATTCCTTTGAAATATACATGATTGACCGCGCAGTACTGGGATCGACTTATCTCGTAAACATGAAAACGAGGACGGTCGGGCCGGCCATTTTGGATCTCAGTTGTTTTAATTTTCAACTTTTGTCATGTAGAAGTTATGGTTTTGAATTGTTGCGTGCCTTTTTGTACCACAAAATCATACAAGATAAGTGGCGAAAGAATATCGCATTATCAATTTCCCTCTGACAAGCTGCTAAAGCAAAATGGATTCACGCCATACGAAGAGATATTGGACGGCATTTTACCATTCACGATCGACATACAAAGGTGTGCAGTCGGCATTTTAAGCCAACCGACTTTTATAAAACGCTAGCTGGTATAAGGAAGCTTAAAGAAGGAGCTGTTCCTTCAATTTTTCAATGGAAACAGGAGTCACCGAAACGAAAACTGCCGAAAGAACGGCATCTCGCGAGTCCAAAGAGACACTCGACGAGTAAGATTACTCTGGCTAACACTACTACTCAAAATGTGGAAGAACCTACATGTAAAAACAGTGAAATTGGCTGTCAGACAGACATTACTCAGTGTGAGTTGATTAAACTATTTGAGAATACTTTGTATCATAAAGACGAACGTCCAAAATTGCTGGAAAATATAAAAACATTACAAGAAAACACAAATGAGTTGCAAGAGCAGATCAGATTTGATGGAATTAAGATCAACAAGCTAAAAGAACGCATAGCTGCATTGAGTGCTGAACTTGAACAGAAAGACAAGGATTGTGCTGCTTTGTCCCAAAAACTAAACTGTGCGATTGAAAGATACCAAGAGAGTGAGAAGAAGAATGAACGAGTCTTTGGAGTTGACAAATTCTTGGACAGTAATGAATCCATTAACTTCTATACAGGCTTTCCAAGTGTTCAAGTGTTTGAATGTGTTTTCAAATTCTTAAATCCTGGTGAGAATGGAGAAAACATTAGATACAAGTCTTCTTCATCGAGCATGAACAGTAATGATACTCTAAATGAAAATGCTAATGGTGCTAAACCTGGTAAACCAAGATCACTTAAACCCAAAGAGGAATTTTTTTAACCCTCTGTAGACTTAGACAAGGGTTTGCTGAGGAACATATTTCCAATTTGTATGGAATTCACCAGTCCACTGTATCAAGAATAGTAATTTCGTGGATCAATTTCATATTTTTGAAGTGCAGCAAAATCTGTATTTGGCCTTCGAGAGAACAAGTTGACAAACATATGCCAGAGTCTTTTAAAGAAAAGTATCCTAGCACCAAAGTCATTATAGACTGTACCGAAATTAAATGCCAAATGCCATCAAGCCTTCTCCTTAATAGTCAGCTATACAGCTCGTACAAAAACCATACGACCCTTAAAGGTCTCATTGGCATCACACCAGGTGGAAGCATATGCTTTATTAGTGAGCTCTATACTGGCAGAATTTCAGATCGTGAAATTGTGGAGCGCAGTGGATTCTTAGAGCAGTCATTTCAAGTTGGTGACTCGATCATGGCTGATAAAGGGTTTCTTATCCAGGACCTCCTTCCCCCTGGGGTTTTTTTGAACATACCGCCCTTCCTAGGAGATCAGGTACAGTTTAGTGCTAATGACACCATAGGAACACAATCCATTGCATCTCTAAGGGTGCATGTAGAAAGAGCAATCAACAAAATAAAAAATTTCCATATTTGGGACAGAGTAATCCCAATTAATTTATTTGGCACTGTTAACCAAATGTGGTCAGTGTGTGCAATTTTTTGTAACCTTCAAAATTCAATTATTAGTGCTTAAATTATATTGCTGAAATAAATGAATTTTAAATGTACTGTTAGACCAAAAACATACATTATTTAATTATTTTCTCTATAATATTACCTCTTTTATTGATAAATATTTGGAAACCATAACAATAATTAGAATTATTGTCCAATGTGCTATTGAATATACATGTAATTTTAGAAAATGTTGTGTAGCAGATTTGTCTTATTCAATAAACCATCACTGCTTAACAATGCATAAATAAATAATGTTTTAGCTTTTGATTTGAGGGCTAAGAGTATTTTGGCATGCATGATGGACAGTGTAATACTGTACTACTTGAAGACAAAGGTAGGTACTGAGTACATGTAAGGTAGAAAAATTGAATTTGTTAAACACTAAGCAAATTTGTTGTACAGAGGTTATTTAGGTTTTTGCTGCAAAAGGGAGAAAATACTTGAAATAGTATTGGCATAGATTTCCCCTTAATTCATTCCAGTGCTGCTCATCAAATGGAATTCTGTTAATTGCAACCCTTTTTTGGTGTAGATTATAAAATCACACCAGGATGCCCCAGTTAATCCCATTTGACCCTGCACTTGGTCATAATATGCATGGTTGTTTTTTAACTTCAGGCTACCACTGTCATTTTCTAAACAGAAACTGGGATCTGAACAAGCTTCGAGTGGATTGACAGAAAATTTTGAATGTGGACACTTCACTTCAGCTATTCCAAATTGCTCTCTACAGCTAGGGTCAACTGTTCTAGCATCAGGTGTACAGCCCAATACAAAGAGTTTCTTTGATATGCATAAACCACTTTTCAGGACTTTTACTGGCCTTCCAGTTTTACACATGTACCTACTATACTCCCTTAAAGCAATGCTTCTCGTACTTTAAACCATGTTTTGTGCTTTCAGAGCTAAATACATTTGGGTATATCAAATCCTTTACCAGCTTTTCATGATTTCTTTTTCTTATTTTAACTCTGTGAAAATTTGAGGCTGTGATACGAAATTTTCTTTCATCTCTCCACATTTGTGAATCACTCTGCATTCTTGTTTGTTCTTCAATTTCCTCTGTTTCTTTATCACCTACCTGTAAGGGAGATTCATTTAATTATGTGAAAAATCAGAGATTGCAAAGCACAGAATAAACACCAATATTAAAGTACAATCACTAAAAGTGCAATGTATACTACTTTTCAGTGGTAAATAGTGCTGATTGAACATAAGAAGGCAACAAAATAGCAAAGAATAGAGTAGCATAATCAAGTTCTATTTTCTGCTATTTATGTGGCATATTTTTAGTGTTTGTACTCTAGTAAAAACTAGCATTTGACTTATAATAAAGAACTATCTAAATATATAAAGGAAACCACTCATTTTTGCTCAACATGACTATTTAGCAATATTCAAACAATTTTTTGCATTTCTTGCACAATATAAGATTACAAAAAGAATTGATTAAAACAAAAGGAGATCAATCAACATGAAAAATCTTTTTATGTTTCAATTTTAGGGACTGGTCATTATTTACAGGGAGGGGGGGGGGCTGGTGGAATAGAGGGAGGCCCATTTTTTTATTCTCGCTCTGTAAGAATGTTATGTGTGTATGTATGTAGAAAGGGGGGAGGAGCCATCAAAAATTGAGCATTACCTTTTTCATTTCCACCAGCCCCCCCCCCCCCCCCTGTAAATAATGACCAGTCACTAGGCAACTGGACATATAGCACAAAAGACATTTTGCCCATTTTGATTTATTTATTTTTTGCACAAGATTTGCAATTTGGATTGGCTTAAGTTTACAGAAACACAATAAAAGTCATATACTTACCTTAAGACTGTTTAGCTTGGTCAATTCAATGTTATTCAAATTGCATGGTATTGGCAAATCATAGCCCTCATTAAAATCATTCAAAGGGAAAGGAGGATAACAAGGAAATACTGCTGTGGTATCAATGTTTCTTCGTTGAATTGTATCAATACCAGACACCCAAACTTTGAAGTTCGATTCTGTGTATCCAAGCTGGTATGACCCATACGATCCTTTAGGGCACATCCCATATTGAGTTTCAACATCGGGTACTGGTGTACTCCCAACCTGCACAAGTCCAAGTTTTGGATCGATTTTTTCAGAGAGTACATAAAAGTATCTAAATGATCATTGAAATTGCTATCATTTTTCCTTGCTTCATAGAGTTGAGATGTAATTCCTTGACGATTTTTGCTGTCAGAGCGAGTTTTTGAAGGTGTGACTTCCATGACAGGTAGAGCATGCACTCCTTCGTTCCTAGGTTTGTTCCATTGCTGTAAGGTGGAAGTACAGATCGCGTGGGTCTTTCATCTTCCTCGTTTCTTAGACATTTTACATCTGAACACCCATATAGTGAATACTTGCAGACTTTAAACATCAATGCCAACATATGGTTGCAGAAACCAGACTTACCCGCGGCACATGTTGGACCACAGTATGCATATTCTACGTCCCCAGACAAAATACACAACGCAAGTTTGAGCTCATGGGGCTGCTCATTTACTTTGAAGCTATGGTAACATTTTGCTTTGAAGAAAAAGCATCTCTGGTCATAGTTGGTTTCAATATTGTGCAGATACTCATCCTGGAGATAAGTTGTTGCTCTTTTCATTCCCGTAGGAACTGAGTGGTTAAATGACGCTACGCTTTTACCAGACTTAGCAATATGGCGATCAACTTCTGCCGTGTAAATAACGGAGATTTCTCTAAAGACGAATTCAACCCGTGGTTGGGAAAGCTACCTTTTTTGAATCAGATATGCCTTTTGGATTTGAAGAACAATTCGCCGGAACACCAGAGCTTGAATTCGAAGTCAGTCGATTTATCTTCCTTCGAGTGTATATTTTGTTTTCATCGGGATCGCAAATATAACCTTCGAGTCCTCTACTGAATATTCTTCTACCCTGAAAATTTGTGGACATATATAACTAAGTACTACGGTTTGACAATTAATATCTGAATAGCTTACTAGTAATATAAATTTAAGTTTCAAGTCTTACAGTTAACGGTTAGTTTCAGTAGAAAAATGAAAGGACTCACGTACCGTTTCACAAGTAAAGCTTTCGTAAGTAAACCCTTGCATGTGTCACCACGGCATTTTAAGCCAAAATTTCAATTCGGTATTTTTCAAATGAACTGGTTTCCTTCCAATTCAAAGAGGATCCAGGCACATCTTCTTCGCTTAAGAACAAGGACCGTTGACAACTGGCCAGAGATGGTAACGACGCCATTTTCACATTCAGGCCCGACCGTCCTCGTTTTCATGTTTTTGAATAAATTAGTACCCATTACCGCGCGGAAATTTTAAGTATTGCATGTCGTGTATATATAATATTAATATATATATACTATAATATGGACGCTGCAAGAAAAAAATCAATTCTTAAAGAACGAGAGAGATTCTGGATTTCTAAATTAAAATCCATTCAGCCTTTTGGCCTTAACAAAAGGCTCGGTTAGAGCCATGGCACCCATTCAGTTGTTCATTTTAGTATTTGCATATACATACAGGCTCTCGTCATGCCTTTAATTAACATACCAAATTGCTGTAATTAAGTCTTAATTGCATTGTCAAAAAATTAATTATCCATTTGTAACAAACCTTGAAAAAGGCAGCAAGCCGAAACGTCGGGAATAAACAAGTTTGACTTCCTCCAATTATCCCAACTTGGTGTTCAATATATATATATATTAACCAATGCACTTAGAGAACCACACAAACAACTTACCACAGATGTTTTCAAACGTTTCTATTTCAACCTTTCAACCAAGAATCGAGATTCAGTGGAAACATTGTGCTGATTGGTTGAAAGGTTGATATAGAAACGTGCAAAAACATTATCAGTGGCCACAGTTGTTCACATGGCATTGCGTGAATTAATTGTTGAAATTGTTATCCAAATTATTGACATGCATGCATTTCAATAGGGTATTCTTGTGTTTTTTAAGATGAACTTCTTCAAGTACATATAGAAATTACAAATGTCCGGTGGGTATTCAAACATAAATACATAATGACATGCAATAAGGCATACCACAGCTTCCAGCATATTGCATTTGGTGGCACTGTAGAGCACCAAACAAAAGACAACAAAATAACTTGCTAAAAAAATACATCATACATGTCAAGATAGACCAAGATAGACCTTTGCTATATGTAATGTGTCTTAAGAATTATTGTTGTAAAGTTTAAAATTGCATTTCTGTTGAATTTCTAATGATTACAGTCAATTGTATAAATCTCTTAAAAATTGGATCATAAATAAAATATTTGATTAGAGTGGTTTTCATTTATCCATAAAACAAAAAATATAGTTTTATAGTAAAATAAATAAACATAAAAAAGGAATTGGAGTTTGATATAGTAATAAATGTAATATATGCTAGTGGAGATAAATGAAAACATAAAAACTCTAACATACATTTGTACAGAATAGAATATCTATCAATAAGATAATTGAATACTGTTAAAAGATCAATCTTACAGCTAAAACCATTGCATCGGGACCTCAAACGCCAGCAATGTTATCTTGATCCGTCCATCATTCTTGGGGGAAGAGATGAGTAAACTCGTTCAACGATGGATGTAAATGTTATCTTCATGTAAAATTATTTATAAAAACAAATTAATTACATTTTGCCTGAGCATTTCAATCCTACACAAGTTACTATATTCATTCATTTAATTGCATTTTTGCAAGGTTATCTAAGTTGTTGACCATTGATATTACTGTGGCAGGTATTTTTTTGCCATGTTGAATTTTCAGAATGCATTTCTGCAAGTATACATAAAAGTTGGGATAGGCCTGGTGGCTATTCAAACATAAATGCCACCAGACATATAACTGCTTCCAGCAAATTAAATTTGTTGCTACTGCAAAGCACCTGCCTATCCGCAGCAATGTGAATGGTTTCTGGTGCTTCCCGTGTTCCCTGAATCAGTATTCTGGGAAATACCTTTTCATGCTATCTGAGGGCATCTTTAACAGTATCCCCTTCCTAATGGATAAAAACCAGAAGTGAAATATGTACTTACATTACCTGAACATAAGTGGCTCAGTTAATGTTAAGGAGGCTCGAGGCAGTTATCTCCTAGTGTACCTTTAGTGTAGCTGCTTTCAAACAACTATAACCTTGACAAGAATGATCTGATGTGCTGGCCATTTTCACATAGTGCTAGACAAGGATCAAAGTTTTCAAAAATGAAAAATTCTTCTGTAGAAGTTTATTCTTTATAACTTTCAAAATTGGTCGAAAGTATTCATGAAGGCACCTGACATATTTTGCAATTTAAAGAAAATCAATGAGAGCGTTTTCGAGATATTATGTGATGAATATTTTCTGGGCCAAATTTGAGTGTGCCGACACAGAGATTCCAAATTCGGGGTTTTTTATTGATGAATTTTTTTGCAGCCAGTATGTATATGTGTATTCAAACTATTTGCCGTGAAAATACACTTGGAAATATATCTTAAGAGGACAACAATTGCATCTCCCTTCACCTTTAATTTTTGCCTGTTCAACTACCCAATGAATTTTTCAAACTTCATGCACATGGCAGCTACAAAAGATTCATTACAATCCACAATGATAACCTGATACACAACTCGATAATATTACTTATCCCGTTTTTTACTCCACACTGCATGATCTCTGAAGCTCTTTCAATAAACCACACTACATGAAATTCTTCTTACTATTTGATAATACGAGCAAATATTTGGACAATTGCTTCCTTCCATATTTCATTCCCTTTCTTATTGCTTTCTGTATACCCAATATCTATTTCATGATTTCCCAATAAGGAATTATACACATGTGCCCTTTTTCATACCAATGCTATTTTCAAAAAAAGACTTACAAGTTCTTAATAATTATACGGATGTATATCAAACCAAACATGATTCACACATAAACTGTATATGACATTTATTACAGTTTCTGAATTACACTTTACTTGAATACGTAATTTTAGCTTTCAGTATCCGCATTAGTTCCACTTTCTTCAGCATCCTTCGTCTCTTTTCAATATTTCATTCTACGGTTTTGAAACCATCTTTTCAATTGCAGGTCAGTTAACCCCACTTCCCTCCTTAGCTGTTCTCGGGTTGTTTTGGTAATATACATTTCTTCACAGAATTTCGCTTCTAGGCACCGTATTTGGTCCATTGTTAATGGTGTGCGTCTTTGAACACCAAAATGTGGCTGATACATATCTATAACAAACACACAGCATCAACTATACATTA